>JAWVMQ010000039.1:0-66382 GCA_036321185.1 Trypanosoma lewisi | reverse complement strand
AGGGCGGGGAGTGGTTTAGAGATGGTCTCGCTCACGCTTCAGCTTCCCGACACGTCCCAGCTACGGATTATTGCTGGGTACTTTCCAAACGGGAAGAAGGTCTCAGCCGAGACCCTAGCGCTCCTAAGCCATGACCTCACAGACGGAATACCGACGGTTGTGTGCTTAGACGTGAACTCTCATCACCCGCTGTGGGACCCTTTGAGGCCTGCAGATGCGGGAAGTGAGCGCATCGTGGACTGGTGTCTTGAGCACGACATCATATGCCACAGCACCGATCTCCTTAGGTGGAGGAAGACCAATGAGGGGCTGGCGCAACCCGCGCCCGACATCACATTATCGCATGAAGCCACGGTGACTGACTGGAACGCGCGATTCGTCTCCGACAGTGACCACGCGTGGATCACCTTTGAGGTGCAAGTGGGAGAATCCCAAGACCGCCCCATCACCTTCAAAGGATCCAAGCGCCCCTACCCCAGGAAACGGGCGAACCGGGCTGAGCATCACAGATACGTCAGCGCGAAGGCAAAACTTGCCCGCAGCGCACCAGTGTCAACGCTCATAAAGATTAAGGAGCCCAATAGCGCTCGCATTGCCCACAGGAAGGGATGCCATCGGAAACGCACCCGGCTCGGTCAGTTGAAGACCCCCCAGCCCCCACGGATCTCAGCGGAGGACGGGAAACGCACCACGGCGCACAGTCGAGCATCAGAACTCAGCTTGATCCCCCGCAGGGCGGTCACGCGCAGTGTTCCGTGCGCTGTGGCTACGAGGCCCCCATTTTGGACACCGGAACTAACTCTTCTGGATGGGCGGATTGGGGAATGTCGAGACGTCAATGAAGCTCAGCGCCCCATTCTTCACAGGAGGAGGCGCCTAAATGAAATAGCAGTGACGCGATGGAGCGAGAGACGCCGGGACCTCGACACGACAGCAAAGGCCAACCGGCATCCGGTGCAATCGATTAAAGCTCCACGTCCGATCGCTTCCCCTGTTCCCGTCGTTAAGGATCAGCCACTATCGCGCAAAGCGCATGCTGACCTACTCGCGAGGATGTGCGCCAAGAAATCTACGCGTCATCCGAAGGCGCCCCACCCGGAACCCCCACCGCTCCCGCACCGCCCCTTCGCCAGGATAACAGTGGGAGAACTTTCCGCGGCACTTCGGGACCTGCATCTCGGCTCCGCCCCGGGCTCCGATAACATCCACTCGGAATCCCTGGCCAACCTTTCAGTAAAGGCACGGGTTGCACCCGTCCACCCGTTTAACGCCGCAATTGTGACGGGACAAGCGCCCGTGACATGGAAGGGCAGAACCATTATCCCGTCGTTAAAGCCCGGAAAACCTGCGGATGATCCGGCTTCTTTCCGCCCCGTTACTCTGACGTCGAACCTTTGCAAACTACCGGAACGCATCGTAGCGAGACGCATCCGCGACACAGTCGAGAACCAAATCCTACCACAGCAAGCCGGATTCCGGCCGCATAGCTCCACACTGGGTCCCCTAGCCCACCTTCCGTCGAAGACGATTAATCGTGAGCGGGGCCAGAAGGCGGGCGTAGCCCTCATAGATTATGCGCGGGCTTTTGACTCAGTAGATCACGGATGCGTCATTTGGGCGATGAGACGCTATCGAGTAGATCCGTACCTTGCGCGTTTGGTGGCTGACTTCCTTTCTCGGCGTACTGCCAGGGTAAAGGTACAGAACGTACTTTCTAACCCTGTGAAATTCACTTGTCGAGTTCCACGAGGTTCAGTCCTCGGGCCGCTGCTGTTCACCATCGCGATGAACTCCTTGAGCGAGCGACTGAACAGGATCCCAGCACTGGAGCACGCCTTCTTTGCTGATGATCCCACCATCCTGACCACGTCAGCAAACACGGCCGAAATGCAATCCACCCTGCAGACCGCACCGGATTGTGTTTCGACGTGGTCGGGCCAAAACTTTATGGATCTGAGCGCGCCAAAGACGAAGTACACTCTCTTCGGCTCTCCTCTCACAGGACGACTCTCCTTGTCCATCGAGGGAATCAAACTGCAGGAGGACCGCCACCCCAAGATACTTGGAGTGGTGCTCAACCCCATCAGAGGTGTTTGCAAACATGCTGGGATCACGCTGCAGACGGCAAAAACCCGCCTCATGAAACTCAAGGCAATTTCCTCCACGATCTGGGGACCCAAGAGCAACATCCTGAAACCGTTCCATCTCGCTCTTATACAATCAAAACCGCTATATGGCTCCACGGCATGGTGGCCGCCTGCTTCGGAAACCACGAAGCAGGCACTCGAAAAACCACACTGCCATGCAGCAAGTGGGATTGCTGGAATTCCGCGGGGAGCATCCCGTGACGATGCCTTGAAAGAGGCAAGGCTAGATACGCTTGAGAGTGTAGTCCATTGGCGCAGTGTAGAGCACTACTTAAACTCCACCACAAGAGGAGGGCACCTCAAAGAAATAGTGGAGGACATGTTCACGCACGACCACCCCGTCCACGAGGCATTACGCTACGTCGAGCAGGCATGCAGTGTAGTGGATGACTTTTCGGTGCCTCACCCCTCCAGCGCCCTATGGATTGCCCCGCGAGTGTACTTCAATACGACCGCTCCTGGTGGATTGACGGCCGATGCGCCTGACGACGAGAAACACGCAGCATGCGTAGAAAGAGTGGGCCGCTTTATCGGCGCTCATTATACTCTCTGGACAGACAGTTCCGTCACAACCGATGTTCATTCCGGTAGCGCAGCTTTACTTTACAAGAAAGACACTCCCATCGGCACCCGCCAGCGAGGAGTCGGCCCCCTAGCCTGCAGCTACCGCACGGAATGCGTCACGATGGAGATCGGACTCCAGCTGCTCCTGAACACCCTCCCGCACAGAACAAAACCCCGGCAAACCCAAGTGGCAGTCTTCACCGACTCCCTCTCGCTGTTAAACGCGCTTAAAACGGGCCCTACTACGGTCACAGATGGCATCCTCCGAAGAATCTGGGCCCAGATCCTCACCTTAACACGCAGGGGAGTGAGACTGTCCTTTCAGTTCATCTTTGGCCACGCGGGAGTGGAGAACAATGAGCAGGCCGATGAGCTAGCGAAAGAGGTGGCAAACCTTCCCCAAATTGCCCCGGCATGGATCACGGACATCGTCACGTCCATAAAGAGACGAAAGTGTAGGGACGCTGAAGACAACCTTGCATCCCTGGAAACAGTGCGTCAACAATTACTGGGTCACCATCGGCCTTCCCCCAAAAAACACCGCCATGCTCAGGCACGGTCGCAGCATACTGGCCCAGTTTCGCACAGGAGTTTCCACACACTTCGGATGGCTGCACAGAGTTATGGCAGGCAGCACCGACCCCCAGTGCAGATGGTGTACAAAACTGGGCGCAGCCCCCCGTCCGTGGAAGTTCCCGGTGTTGACCCCCCACCACCCGAACCGCCTCCCGAGCCACCACCCGCACCGAAAACGACCCAACTGCCCCAAGTAGATCCGGTATTTGCGACGAGAGCAAATCAAGCTCTCTTCTGCCCCATATGCTTTCGCACATGCTCAAATAGAGGAAATGCACGACGACATATGAGTTGCATACAAGGAATGACTCCCGCGGAGCCCATGTCAGCCGCAATGTCGGCGCTTGCAGTCCCGCCTGAGGGGCATTATATACGATGTCCCCACTGCCCGCACCACACGCAAAGCAAGGAAGGATTCAAACAGCACATGCTCGCGGAACATCCCCACACGCCCCCACCGAAGGCTGGTATTGTAGCCACAGCACTGCCAGCACCGCTACTTCCCACTGTGCCGGCACCTGTACCAATCCTTGCGGCAGAGCCTCCCGTCAAACGTCGCAAACAGGAGTTTCAATGCTCTGCGTGCAAGAAGGTTTACCGCGAACAGCACCGCTTTGAAAGCCACAAATGCCTACTCACCACAGTTGCCTCAGTAGACGAGATCCCCACCGTACAGTTCGCGGATGCCGAGAGAAAAAGATATCAGCGCCCCTACTGTGTTAACAGTTATGTGCCGCACTGCTTCCCTCAGCATCTGGCAAGGATACACCCAGATCGACCCGAACCAAAGCTCCCCGAAAACCCCAGCAAAGCCAACACCACAACATTCGAAGTCCATCCGACCACAAATCGCCTCTACTGTCCGTACTGTGAAAGTAAGCGCCATGTGCGGTGGGCACTACGGCACGTAAGAGCACATCATCCGGGGAAGCCCGAGCCGCTGCTTCCTCCAATGTTTGTTGGCAGCGTACGATGCAGATCCCCCCTACGCAAAGAATCAGAATCGGATGATGCCAACGCTGTGCTGGACGCTGGACGCATAAGGTGCCCTTTCTGTGATAAATCATATGCGCACACCTGGCTCAACAGGCACATACGCAGCGCTCACCCCAATGAGCAACTGCCTGAAATTGAGCCCCGATCTGCACCACCAAAGAGAAGACGCCTACAATCAGAGCAACGCATATGGCCATGTGACGAATGCGAACTGCAGTTCTTCAGCCAAGACGCACTGCAGGCGCATAAAAAGGCAAGACAAAACGACGATGCGCCCACGCCACCACAAACCGATGCGAGTACCCATAGATTTAGATGTGGCGCCTGCGACAAGACGTATGCCAGTCGAACTGGCTCACCTACCACGTGCAAAGGCAACACCCAACGCACGGGGTTGGAGTGGAGATTGAGGACGGACAAAAGGAAAAGACAATTGCCATTGTGACAAAGACACTCAAATGCCCCCACCGCCCCGCGACTTTCGCCACAGAAGACACACTTCGTGTCCATCTATGGAAGAAACACGAACTGCATGAGATGAAGAAGAACCACCGGTCCTGGTTTAAGTCTCATGTATGCGAGGAAACCCCGGCTCACCTTCTGCTTTGCCCTGGTCTCGAAGCAATTCGAACCAAGCACGGTATACCCTCGTTGGAAAAACCAGCAGTATTCTTTAGCAGGGAACTCGCGAAGATGCCGTGCGAGCTATTCCAGCTCGACGACCCCTGCCCTACACCTCCTGTAACAGAGTCTGCCGCACCGCCTCTAGAGGGTGATCGAAGCCCTAGTTTATTGTTTTCTGGTTTAATAAATTCTAGTTTATTGGTTTCGAGCCCCCCCTCTCTGTGTGTTATTGTTTCGTCGTCTCCCTCTCGTCCTCGCAGGTAAGGGGCGGAGAAGGTGAATGGTTGTTTGCTGAGGAAGCGCAGTCGTTCCTCAGAAGGTCACGGAACCAACGGAATCTGAGCCCCTTTAATGCTGCTCGGAGATGTGGTTCGAAATCATTGTATGGAAGGATAGGAAGAAGAAAAACAACCCTTATAGTTCGGCGGCGCTGCGTGCGTTTGAAAAGGAAAAATCCAGTTTTTCAAATAAAGTAGAAAATATTTTCACTTTTTCGCCTGTTCCTTCAAAAGAAAGCCATGGCCTGGAAGAACTGCCCGAACCCCTCCGCAAAGGGGCAGTTATACACAACCGCGTTGGAAAAGTATCTCGGGGAAAATGGTTAGGTGGATTTCGCGTTCCGCCATTTCGAATGGAGAACAGGAGGCGCGCGAGCGGGCTTCGGGTGCCCCTTCCTTGGCGTGAAGGTAACCGTTCGCAACAAGATCGGGAAGAAAGTGACGAACCCGTTTTTGTGAATACACAGTCCCTGCGATGCGGGAGGCGGGCGCTAACTCGGCCCCTCGGGAAGGGTGCTTTGCGAGGCACTGCGAAATCCAGAATCCGAGTTTGTATATTCACAAAAATGGATGCGCCACATCCTTCCATTGGAAAAAGCAGAAAATCTTCAAGGATTCCGTCACCTCGGCTTACGCTCATGTCCTCGAAAAAGGAGGAGTTCATGGTTCAGAAAAAGCTTCCCGGCCGGGAATTGAACCCGGGTCACCCGCGTGACAGGCGGGTATACTTACCACTATACTACCGAGAACCCGCGACCCCTTTTTTGTTTTCGTAAATATCAACTCTTTGACTACAGCTTCAATGTGAGCATAAGCTCTTGGTCGATCGTTTCGGCGGACGCAGCAGGATTCAAAATACTTTTTTAAAGTAACATCGCGTTTTCTTTTTGTTTTTTCCCCACTACCCTTTCAAAGAAGCACAGAATAAGGGGAAAAGGTCAAACTGTTTCAAATACAAATCGCCAATTTTTTTTTTTCTTAACCATCATTGGCGAAGGAAATCTTCCCCCTTTACCCGGCATCGTCATACATGATAAAAACAAAAACAATAATAGTCAGTAAATGAATAAATATCGTTCGTGGGATAAAATTGAAGCTAGGCATATTTGAGAAGCGCGGGAAACACACAGGCATCTTTTGGTTTGAGTTTTCCAAACCACGCGTCCCCTCCTTCACTTCGCAAGTTTTGCCCCTTCGTCACGTCATAGTCTGTGATCGTGATTCCCCAAGAGGGTCTGTCCGCGATATTATTTCATGATTGTATATAGCGTAAATCTGCGAAGACCCCGCGGCTGGCAAACAAGTTTACAACCTCTTCTTGGCCTACCGAAAATGAAACAAATTTAGACATTCCTTTCCTAACTTCGCCCGGCTACGATATATTATCGATCATAATTCGAATCGTGTTCCTAAAATGTGTGGGTGGAAGGCCGTGAGTGCCAGACCGACCGCGCAGGCCCCGGCTTGCATCATCAAATGCGTGCCTTCTGCCCACCCCGACCCCGCAATTAATACGCCCCAATCCAGCCGAAAGGGAAACGCTTCCCATCCGTGTTGGGACGAATCCGTGGCCAACGTGGCGGGAAATTGCCAAGGCTCTGGTGCACCTGCCCTGGGCGCATTGACTTTCAGCAGCGCCAGCAATCGCCCTCCCGCGCGTTCCGCGGATGGGGGTGCCCGCGCCTTCCCCCTAGGACCACGTTACCCCAACTCAGCGCACTTAATCTTCTCCGAACTATATTTTTAAAAAATAATCAAAAGGGGAAATGCAGTATCCCAAATATAGCTGCGGCGCGCGCAGCACGACAAATAAACACCCCCAAATCTCCAACAGTCATGTCTTCCCACTGCGGTGTTTCCTGAATGTGTCGGTGGGGATTTTCCTCCAAATGAACTTTTTCCTCTTGGTGCACGAATCGGGCCCCTATAAACGTATAGTCACGCGCTGTGGCCATCATCCCGCTCGATGTCGCACCCGCTGCTTGAGCATTCTGCTCCATGGTCTCCGACCATTCCCGGACCACCGATTCCTTTCCACAAACGCCGATATTACCGATCCACTCACCAATACCAGGGCCATTCGGAGCCGCGAATTCAGGGCACACCACAGTTGGACTCGCAGCGATCACTGACATAGGCATCTGCATGGCATCAGTGCTTCACCCACACCCCATGGGTAGTCGCTTAAGCTCCGCGATCGAGCCGTCGCCCGAGCACAACGGAATGCCGCCCGCGCTTCCACAGGCAGAGGCACCAGATAGAGGACGTCTGCAGATCAGACGTGGACGCGCACTCTCCCCACACAACGCCGGCAAACATTTTTCCACGCGTTCCAGCGGCACATCGGCCTCATACGGATCCGGCTCGTTATTTTCCCTTCGGACACGCGATGAAGTGCCTTCGTTTCCCCGGACGCCCCTCCCCCACTACAGAGAATGACTTGACCCAGCCCCGCGTTGGAGGCCCCGACGCCGGCACGATAATACCCGGCTCTTTCAATGCACGGGAATCCTGAAAATGCAAAGTGCGTCTCGGCAGGGAACCTGTCTCATCCCTTTCGGCTTCACAAAGCATATTCCAAAAGGTGTCAAATCGTGCCTTGGAGGAGGCGCCTTCTGCGCTCCTAAAAACGAAACATCCAAAGGTTCCACGTTCATCTGCTGAAGGGGAACCGCTCTCTCCTCCTCAAACGAGGCCTGCCGTGTTGGCTGCCCCTGCCCTAAAATAGTCTGTCCTTTCAATGGTGGTTTCTTTCCCTTGTGGCAGTCACGGTGCCTCTACCAGTCATTGAATGTCATTTGATTCAATTTCCCGGAGATCCGGTGAAGAGCAGTCAGCTGAGCAGTCACTGCTGCAAGACATCGCGCCGTCGCCATCTGCAGCCTCACAGGGCCTACGCGCTTTCCAAGCAGCACAACATCCTGCGGTTTCGCTTGTTTTTTTCACAACCAATTCCACTGCCGCTTGTAATGGACCTCGCTTTACCGAGTGCGCCGAGTACCCCATGGGCTTCGGCTGATTCGCGAGTGCGGATGTCGTCACTTGCGCCCGCTTGCCCTCCGGTCCGCACTCCTCCTTGAGGCAGATCATATTAACGGCCATTTTCCCAGATAGACAAACATATCTGTGCGACCGGAACGGCATCGTCTCTGCTCTCTTTGGCACTGCCGCTACCCCATCCAGGATCACTGTCCCGTCCTTCTGCGGGATGATATTCTTCCCCTGCAATCGTGTAATCTCCACCCAGCGACTGGCCGTCACCAACGCCAATCGCAGCACCGTGGCCTCTTGCCACGCAGGCACCTCCATAATTAGACGGCTCATGTCTGCCGCCGCCATCGGCCCTGCTTGCGAGATATCCTCCTTCGCCGACCGGCGTCGGCACTCACTGAGGCACGCATCGAGTACCGCCACGTCGCGTGATAGCGAGGAATTTATGTTGTTCCGTACTGCACGCGAGTTGAATACTTCAGTTGCCTCGCCTCGAGGAAGAAAGGAATCGAGTCGTGAGCCACTGGTATCCGTGCCGCTTGGCAAAACACGTGGAAGCTGTGTGTGGGTGACGTCCTTTGCTTCCACGTTGACCTTTCCAACATGTCCGCGGAGACCTCGTTGACGCCTTCTAGGTGGGCCACCTTTGCGGGGTCTGCGGGCTCGAGCGCGTCGTATATCCTTCGGGCGTCGTTCACTAACCACCCGATCGGCCTTTCTACGGGAAGGCGTTGCGCCAGGGCGAGCGCAGTCACCAGTCATTAAGCTGGGTCGGTTTTGTCCAGACACCACGGGCAGAGGCATAGTCGCCTTTGAAGCATCCCGTTCCGTTCTGGGCTGTATAATTGGGCATTGGGGCACGCCGGGAGTGTTACCTCCCAAAACGTGTGAGACAAATTGCCAGTATGCGCCCGGATTGTCCGCAATTAAAACAATTTGATGTACTGGTGGGCTTCCGCTTGGACGCGGCGGCTGCCTTTGCGGCTTTATCAAAAGTCGAAAAACCACTTTCCCCCCGAAGGAGGGTATCCACAAAATCCGTTTCCGAAATGGAAACGGCCCGCCAAGAATTAACCCGGTAATAAAGCCTCGCCCCCCATCGTTTCCAAACCGTGGGGCCGCCAATACATTTGTGGGGAACACGATGGCATACGCGAGCCACTAATGCAGCCCTTCAAAGGCCAAGCGTGCGTCTTTGAACCATGGGCCGCCGCTGTTGAGGAGCACCTCCTCAAAAACTCTTCGGATTCTATCGAATTCATGCCGCGAGAATAGTTTTCCCAGGCGCAAACATCGCAACCGTTCATCACAGAAGCTCCTTGAAGCCCAAACCTCTTGGCCAGTTCTTCCCCAAAAGAAGGATTGTATTTCTGTTCATCTTCCTGTCCATTCCATGCCTTTATCTGTATTCCCTTCTCTGTGATAATTGCGTGGTTGTGCACCACCTGCTCGGTGAGCTTGCCAATTAGGTCAAGTAGAGTTTCCTCACCCTCGGCGGCTTTTGGCTACTGCGCGCCGGTGTTGAAAGCCGACCGCGCAATTTTTCAGGTTCTTCCCGTAACCCGCTTATATGCCTCACTGCACCTGTTAGGGAAGTGTTGGATGAGTCCTTTACGCCATTCGTCGTTTTGACAAGTAAGGAATTGAAAGTATTCCACTTCTCGGCTCCCATCTGCAGAGAGGCCACTTTCTCCAGCTTTTTCAATTTGGAGTGGGAACTTTGTTCAAACAGCATCTCAGTTTTGGCCGCCCGTTGTCGGAGTTCCGCTCCCAAACGAATGCTTTGTGGCCGGCGAATCGTCTTTAGCTCGGCTTCTCTGACCTGAGCCTGATCATCCATTTGTTGCCGCACTCGTTGCGCATGCATATGCGCACGCTCCCCCGTCATTTGTGCTTTATTTTGGAGAGCCATGTTGTCGAATATATATTTATATTGCATGCATTCTTGTTCTTGTAGTATCCCTTCCATCCCACTGCAAATTAAACCCACTGTTTGTTTTGTAAATGCCCCCAATTCGTCCTTCATACCCTCAAATCCCTCATAAAAGGCGGCTGTAGTGGAGATTTGCATCATCTGCTCGCTGACGGCACGGCCCTCCAGGAAGTAAATTGCCGTAAACGAAAGGAGGTTAGTTCCCCCGTCGCAAATCGTATCGACCACAGTCATGATCGTGATGGTGCCACCCACGCGCTTCAGTTCGACTATGTGCATCTCCGACTCTGCAGTAGTTGTGGATGCCATCTGCTCCGACAATGCGTAAGGGACATCATCCTCCATGTTGTCGCGCAACTGCTGGCCCATTACGTGCCACTGTGAGGTGTCAATGGGAATCATTTGTGCTTCGTGAGTCATGTTGGTAAATCCTTACTTATGAATATGCGTAGTAAACATAAGAAACTGCTAAGATCCCACCTAGTTTTATTTTTTTCAGAATTACTGTGATAGAGTTTGACTACCAAGAAATATAATGGAACATTCTTTTTATATAGAGATGCCTTAAAAGGGCAAATTCGTATTTCTTCAAAGGGTAATGGGTACCCATCAAATGGCATCCTCAACAATTATTGACCCCCCCCTCCCATTCAGTTCGCAAGCCTACAGAAAAAAAAGAGCAACTAGAAGAGTCGCTGCATCAGGACTCCCTTAACACCCCGGAAGTGGATTGGACAAAGCCACCCTCCACTCCTTCCACCCCCATCCCGACGCCGAGATCAAGCAATTATTCATACTCGAGATGGTCTGTTAACGCAGAAGTTGCGGCATCGACCGGCAACTTTCGGCTTCTCACATTTTTATGGGGTACATTATTATATTAAGATGTGGCGTCAGTGAGCCAGTGTTTCGACCCAATCGGAAGCCTTATCTGTTTCAAGTTGCCGTCAACTTCTCGTGAGGAAGAGACTCCCGGCTCCTGTTTGAAGTAATGGCTGCAGTGGAAATGCTTCACAGCTCTCCCAGGCAAAACCCCTAGCTCTAAAACAACTTTAAAAATGCCTTTGTATAAAGGGAATGCTTCCTTCTTTTTGATGATTGAGGAGACGACACGCACCCGTACTGAGACTACTAATTTTTTCTGGCCGCAAGGGTTTCAGCTCTACGGGGAGATGACTTGCGTCTGCAGTGAAAGCGTTTTGAGACGCAGACGAGTGCCTCAGTTGATTTGGGAGTTAAATCGTGAGTTGCGGCAGTATTCTGGATCAATAACAAGTCCATCTTCATGGTGCAAACAGCTAAAACATTGATACCATACACTTAAAGAACGGCATTTGTCGTGGCACACATCGATCTTAAAAGACTCCCTTTCTTTATCTTTATTACGAAGAATAAACCATTCAAAATATCAATGCCTATTGGCTGTCTATCCCACCCTCCCCCTTCTTTCAAACCCCAACCGCTCTGTAAACAGATTTCCTTTTCGTCCTTGATCTTATTCCTCGCCTTTTTGGTGGTCTTTTTTTTCTTCCGCTTCACCCATAGCAACGCAGGGTGACACGCGTAGTGAGGCTCCGGTTGGTATTTGGCCATTGCCGGATGTCTAACGACGAAGGCTGTGCAATGCCAAAGGCTAAGGCACAGCTGTTTTCACACAGCTTTCTGACACATGGGTTGTAGACATTTTAGTACTAGCCACACGGATCCTGAAGACGCAATACGCGAAAGAAAGTGACTCACAACAATTGATCATTATAGGAGACTATCCGCCCAGTGACGCGTGTACCTCCAACCAACCCTGAAATGAAGAACAGCTCCGCTGGCCAACTTCAGGGTGAAATTTTCACATATATACGGATCCCCGTTACGCCCGCTTCACGAACATATGCCAAGCTCCAGACTTCAGCGCGCCATTAAAGCTGCACCCGCTGAATCGAAGAAACGAACACATAGAGACCACCACCGTGGCCCACCCACAACGACTGCGTTACTGCGTCCCAGCCGATTCCCTTGGAAACAGGAAATGGTAGAACTGCCCGGGCGCCTTGGCGCTGCAGAGAAACAATTTGAATAGATCCTTGCAGATTCCTCGCCCCACCGTGACCCCCACACGCGCAGACACGCACACACACACACACACACACACACACACAAAAATAAAAAAAGAACAAATGACACCCTGCCTCCCTACGTTCGGCCGTGTGTTCTCCCCAAAACGCTTATTAGCGCCACCTGCGCCGCCATAAAAACCCAAGAAGAAACGCCAATAAAAGACCGAAGAATTAACGAAACACACACCCTTTGGGTGCACAGGTTGGTCGGGCAAGGGTCTACAAAAAAACGGCCCTACATCCCAACAGGCGGGCGCTGCTGAAGAAAAAGAACGCCAAGCCATTCGCCCAAGCCAGCTGCTTAACAGTGGTGTGTTTTGATAGCGCCATACCAAAAACTACCTTAAAAAACAAGATGGGTTATTTTTCCTACCTCTACTTGTTTGTGGTGGGGGAAGGCCCAATAGATTATTCGGGATAACAGGAATAAGAGGAAATATGTGTGATAAAATATGCGCGATTCTTGTTAATCTTGCTTTTGGGGTGCAAGCATCGACAACACGGCAAGATAAACATCCCAGATGTTTCTTTTATCTAAAATAATGTTCTTTGGTCATTCCCTCTTGTTCCCACAGGGGCAAGGCGCCAGAGACATAAAAGTTTTGCAGGTTTAAAAAGGGCCTTCTCTAGGTCCAAGTTGTGCAATTAAGCGAAGGTTTCTTGACAGCCGTCGCTCGATCAACCACATACCAATAGGGCAATCAGGCTAAGCAGTTTTCTACATCCACGGGGAGCAATCAATGCGTCATAAAATTTCGCGTAAAGGGGAGAATGTTTAAATACGTTTAACAACGTATCCTTCAATATCGCAGCTAATTCTTTCAATTGCTCTCTTCAACGTGTTGCTTTCAAGTTGGGTTTTAGAAAGAGTTTCCTTAAATATGTTTTGGTCTTTTCTGGCATATCGTGTTTGGGAATATTTCGCTATTTGTTACCCTGCATTGATTGAAATCATGAGCATCTCTAAAATAATATGGGCTAAAAATACATTGTGAATGGAAATCTTCTACAAACACACACACACACCTAATGTCACCAATTGGTTCCAGGAAATGTCAAAAATAACGCCAAAATGGAATCTAGAAGAAGCCCGAACATTGTTGCACTTGGTTTTAAATCCATATGTTTACGTAATTTCCTTTGAAATATCTAGAGCCAGCAATGATAATTTAAAAAAACAAGCACATATATTCACATTCACTCCATAATACGCTTCCACCCTTCTGCCACTGAAACCAACACGCCCATTCGCTTCAGGATTTTCATGATCTGAAACTAACCAGGACTGCACCATGCTTTGGTGTGTTTGCTATCCGTGTGCAAATCACAAAAAAAGAAAGAAATTTCTAACACATTCTGCGCTTACCCTTGTAAGAGAGATGCTTCCACCCAAAATACCACGCGCCATTGCATGCTAAAGGGGTAGTTGAGCAGCGAGAAAAGGCAACTGACATTATACAATTGACGTGCTGAAAGCGCCTCGATGGATAGGACTTCATCATTCCAGAGGCGTTGTGCTATTTAAACTGCACCCGGGCATTGAACCAGTAAGTGGTGCAAGCTTTTCTGTGGAGCACTTATTTTCAATGTTGTGATGAGTCTGGCCTGTCGCAACTTGGACTATTCCCGTGTGCCACTCTGTTGGCGGCCCGTGGGGTCTGTTTTTTTTCAGCTTATCAGGTCCTCTGCTGCGAGATAATTTTCAGTCTGGAAAGCACCTCTGCAAGGGAAAACTTTCACATTTCTTTCCTCCTTGTGGGCGACGTTGTGTCTCCAGATAAAATGGTTTGCTGTGGCGCGGCGGGTTGGTAAAGCTTTCCACCACAGCCTCGAGGCGGGAGACCTCAACTTTTCGGAAGTTAGTGCTCTGGTGAAGGGAATTTGCACGTGCAGTGGAAACGGCCGAAGGTGAGGAGGTATATATCCACGAGAGAAGTCGGATAAGAAAAAGGGGAGGCGCTGTTGATCGCCGTGGCGCAAAAATACGAAGTCAACCCTTATGTTTGCTAACCTTCGGTGGGCCTGAGAAGGCACCCTCGAGACCAACATTCCATGCAGCTAGTTCGCGCAAATGGGTGAGTTTGCTGCGGGTTGGTTTTCTCTCCGTTATATTGTCTAAGCGCTCTTGTCCAAAGGTTTGTTTCAAGATACCATGCAACGAAGGGTGCTCAGACGTATGCTACTGTAGTGAGTTGTGGTTAACCCAGAAGTGTGTAACCCCAGCGGGTCCCTAAACAATAATTGACCACCCCTTCTATCACGGATATGCGCTGGCTCGGGAAGCCTATGTGGTGAAATCCCCTCCCTGTTGGCGAAACACGCTGCCTCCACTTACCGCCTTTTGCTGGTGCCCACGCTTCTGGGGAAGTTGTTTTTATTCCCATTTTCACTTCGCACTTTAACGGCACAGTTGCTCACCTGCAGAAATGAGGGAGAGAGGAAATGCACTCACGCATACCCTTTATGCGGCAATGTGGGGCTCGATAACGCAGATGGCGCTCACATCTACTAAGATCCCCTATAACTGGCGAATCGAATCCCACAGGTGTGGGTGACCGCCTGGTCATGTCCCGGTGTGCAGTTCCGAGTGGCCACATCTCATCCACCAACGCGAGGGTCACGCCAAACAATAGCCATGCACCAATGCAGGCTTAACGATCTTGGTTTCTCCCCAAACGGATGTGGTCCTTAGCCTTGAGCGCGTATTAGTAACCAACCGCAGCTTCACTACTGCAGGTTATATGTCCTCAATGGGGGGGGAACAGTTCTTATGCATGTTGGGTCATCACCAAAAAGCGGAGACTACATACAGTGATGGTAACGCCGCTGCTCTGCATCTGTTTTTTTGTTTTTGTTTTGCTTCGGACATTCCTTCCTCCGAAGAAGAAGGAGCGGCACGGCCATCGCCACTATCGTAGGGCACGGCGTGTTCCGTTGAGTATTGGCATGTTCAAATACCTAAAATTTAGATGCCATCTACGCGCTCGGAACACTCCGGAGGGCCTTGCGGCTCCCTTGATCAAGTTTTCCTGAGCTTCACGATGGACTCCATGAAGTTCTTCGCGGTGAGAGGGATTATTTTCGCTTACAGTGAGCAGAAACTGTCTGAGCTGGTGTTATGGTTGGCTCTGGCTGTGTCCCTGTTTGCTGCTCCGTAGGCCAATGGTCGGGATAGTATTCTGCCGTTGTCGTTTGACCGAGGGGAGTTCGGAGCCGCCCCACTGCCAGAAGGAATTGCACCACCTTTTTCACCTCGCACGGCTTCCTGCTGGGCATCCCTTCCTCAGCATATGGGGGACGCAATTGGGGCAACCCGGGACACACCATCAGGTGAGCAGACGTTTCTTCGCACTGTGTGCGTTGGCTTGGTGTCGCGCGATGCGGGATATACTCGTGGGCCGCTTTTCGGTGCAGGGTGACTCCGCCAGAGCTCATGCATTGCCCACCGCACGTTGGGCAGGTGAGGATGGCGTGGTTTCTATTGACTACTTCTGCCGCGTGTGGACGCTTCATTCCGTCCGTTCCTGTGTCACGGCTGCCGCGATATCCCCCGCAGTGGCATAGCAGGGAGTCGCGGTTAGCAAATAGCCCTCCACATTCTCCACATCGAACTGTATTTTTCAGTGGTGCGGTTTCATGCCTCTCTGTGGAACTGCTTCGCGTTCGATTCCGTATTCGGTGATGCTCTATGGACTGGGAGGGGCTCTGCCAAGATACCTCCAGGGCTGATCCACTTGTTGTGGGCGGCAAGTGCCGGTTTCGTTTCGAAGCCCCTCCGACACAACGAACATGTGAGACGCAGTGGTGGTGTGGGTTCCTCCTCGGCTGTGGGTAACCGCAGCTCCTCTACAATGTTCGGGCAATGGAAGGGACCTTCCGGGTGCCGCAAACGAATGTGTAGGAGGAGTGGTGATCGCTCAGGAAACTCTTTTCCACAGAGATGGCAGCGGTGTGCGCAGTGATCGCTTTCGTGGCTGCCATCATGTTCCCTTGGGCGCTGGCGTCGCCGTCGCTGTTGCAGCGCAGGGGGTGGGGGCGTCGTGGGGACCGTTTGGGCAGACGGCGGGTGTTTGCACCGCTTGTGCGTCAGGAGGCCTCCGGTGGTCTAACATCCGAAGCCACAAACACCACAGCGTATCGTTGTGGTGGGACTGTGTTTGCCTGTGCCTGTTTGCGGACTGAGGAGAGGTTCGGGTGTTTGCAGCGGATGTGGCTGACCAGCCCCGCGTTGGTCTTCGCTGTGAAATTGCAAGTTCCGCAGTTGGACGCTTTCCCCGGATGTTTCAGTGTGGCGTGCTTTTGCTCTTCTTCTTCCTTCTTTATGATGGCCTCTACCTTGGCGACGGCTGAACGTTTCCATCGTTTATGGGCGTTGAGGCTGTGCTTTGTACGTGCCACAAACCCACGCTCGCCACATGTAACTTCAGCGTGTGAGGGCGGAGGGGGCTGAGAATCGTCCGCCATCCTGTGTTTGAACCTTTGGTGCTGAACAATAGCGTTCGTTTGGTGTGGCGTGTTGTGAACCCATGTTACTTACGGGTGAAAGTCGGTTTTGTCGCTACACTGCCCTTCCCCATGGTTCTGCTGTGTTTGGTTTCCGCCGCTTGTGGCCGGTCCTCGTGATAGGCGCGCGCGTGCCTCGTGAGTCCATTGCGCCGAAGAAACTGTCTTTGGCACATGCGACGCTCTAGAAAGGACCCGGCCTTCCGACGCGGCAGTCCTGAGAGCAGGAAAGTTGGCAGCGTAAGTGGCGGCTCTGGTGGTGGACGTCGTTGCCCTTGAGTGTGGCAGCCCCCGGCTCGACAGCAGCGGCAGGTAAGGGGAACGTTCGGGCATACTTTTCGGAGCAGCCACCCGCAGTGCTGCGAGGCGCAAACCCAGAAGCGCGCCAAAGCCGTCCCTTCAGCTGGTGCCCGCTGTGGGTTGTTCTTTGTCAGCTTGGCGTCGTTGGTGATGTCTCGCCCATGGGTGGGCTCTGGGGCGGTTTCCCCTCGCATAATGCGTTCGGCATGCGCCACTACATCTGGGGCCCATGTGGCGTCCGTTTGCGGGAGCTCTGCCGCCTTTTTGGCTTCCCAGTCGCCGAGTTCGTTTTTCGCGACGCCGCAGTGGCCAAGGACGAATTGAAGGCGTGTACGCGCTATCCGACGTAGCATCCGCAGTAGCAGCCTCCATAGGGTACGCAATATTGGGCCCGTTGAACGTAGAGGGTTGTTCTCCAGCACAGCGAGAAGAGAAAGGGAATTGGTAAATACGGAAACTCTGCAGGGAGCCGCGCCAAGCACTGGGAGATTCCGGATAAGGCGGGCGAGACCAATGCGGCAGCGCTGTGCATTCGGCTCCGTGGCTGCACGCTAGTGGCCCTCTGTCTTTGCGCGCGGTGCTTGTCAGCCCTCCATCCTTATAGATCATCGCCGCGCCGCAGGATTTTACTCCCAGGAATACGGATCCATCCGTCCACACTTCATTAGTGAGGTTGGTATGGGCCTTTTTGTCTGAAGTGCTTGGCGATCCATTTTCCTGTCGCCACTTTATTCACTTCCTCTGTGTCGTTTGCGTGTGTCGTTCCTAGGGGGGTATGAAATAGCATTCTGCTGCTTGGCTGCGGCGGGCTTGTCTGCAAAGGCAGCTCCCTCTTTTCGATAAACAATGTAGGGTAATGTTCCATGATTCTGACGTGCAGATCACGAACTGCCGGGTTCCCCTTACTATATACTATACGGGCGCTTTGCTGGACAAGTCCGCCGCGGGTGTCGCATTTGAGCATATACCTTAAAGACCTGTGAAGAGCTGCCTCGTCCAGATGCAATAAGTTGGCCTCTAATAGAGCATCCGATGCTCGGCTGCCAAACAGGATCCCTGCGATGATCCTTGCTGCCTCGTGCTGGCTTGCGGCCGGTATCCTGCGGGAAGTGGGTGATGCGTTCCACCACCGCACTTCACTACCATACATAACCGCTGCTTTTGCGAGCGCAAGATAAAAGGCGCGCAAGGTATCGCGCTAGGGTCTCCATTGCGGGGGCGATATAGTGACAGGCTTGAGGGTCCGGTCATCGACCTTTTTGCGGACAGCCGTCGCATGGGATGCCATGCCATTGTAGTTCTGGAATATGGCACCAAGTAGCGTTGGTGTCTTTTCTAGTGTTAAAAGGGAGTTTTCATCAAATAGAGTGAGGGGTGAGGTTCCGGTGGAGCCGAATAGCGCGTACTTCCTTTTAGTCGGGTTTACCTCCATAAAATATTCCCTCGGCCATTTGGATAGGGCGTTGAGGCCAAGCTGCAGTGTGTTGTTGATCATGTCGCGGCCCGTGTGCGTGTCGATGGGGGCCGAATAGTCCGCAAAGAAGCCGTGATGGAGCGAGGAGACTCGTGAGAGTGTCATACTCAGGGAGCTCCTCGCTATGATGAACAGTAGCGGTCCCAGTACCGTTCCTTGGGGGACGCCATGTTGGAAGTGGGCTCGCTCGGATTCCGTCCGTTTCACCTTGACCAGCACCGTTCTCCCTTCCAGGAAGGAGGCCGGCCATCGTATGAGGTGCAGTGGCACTGAAAGTGCCCGTATTGCTTGGAGGGTATTATCGTGGTCGACTGTATCAAAGGCTTTCGCGTAGTCTACGAATACGGTCCCTGTTCTTGTTGCTGCCTGTGGGCGGTGTAGGGCCGCTCGGAGGCGAAGCAGTTGATCCATAGTAGATTGGCCAGGCCGAAAGCCGGACTTGTATGGCGTCAGTTGTGGGTTAACGACTTCACGTATGCGTGCTGCGATGATACGTTCCATGGCGTTGGGCATGCGGCTGGTTAAGGTGATGGGGCGGAAGGAATCAAGGTCTGTGGCTTTTCCTCCCCGGTTTCAGGGGTGGGATGATCACCCCGTGTTTCCAGCCATTGGGCAGTATGCCTGTGTGGAGACTCTTGTTAAATAAATTATGAAGAGCCATCTTGCCTCGCATTCCTAGATGGCGAAAGGATTCTCCGTGGATGTCTTCTGGACCTGAGGCAGAGCCGTTTGGGAGGAGTATGAGTGCTCTGTTCAGTTCGGCCATCGTTATTGGTATGAACTCTGAACCCTGAACGGGGACGGGGAAAGGGAGCTGTGCATTTGGGTCTCGTTTGGCCCTCTTACTGTACAGGCGGATGAAGTGGTTTGCCTGCCGGTGCATCGTGAGAACTGTGTTGTCCAACTTGACGGCTGGTGTGCTGAGTGGGCGTGGCGCGTATACTTTCTTCACGGCGTGCCAGTTGTCGCCGTTGGAAATCGACAGCTTAGAGCAATTGGATTGCCAGCGACAAGAGGCAAAGCGTTTCATCATCCCGCGGAGTCTGCGTGCACGATGGTCATGTTTAGGAGGGTCAGTGCGCTGGTCAATCTCTTTCCCTGCTTCCGTAAGCTCCGTTGCCCAGAGCGTGGAGCACTTCCCTTTGCCTCGTGGGACGGGTGTTATTGTGGCTTTTCGGATGGCCTCCGCAACGTCCCTCTCTATGGTATGTACATTGTGTGCTTTTTTCATCCCCTTCATCCTTTTATTCAGTTCTCTGTGGGATGTGGGCCATTTGACCTTCTTCCAAGAGAAGAGTTGTCTGTGACTGTGTGACTCCTCAATGGGGTTGCCATCATGGCTCAGGACTGCGTCATAGAAGGTGTAGTGGTGGTCGCTGTGTGGCGAAAACTTTGGTGTCCAATTTAACGCCAGGCACTCGTGGGACAGTGTCACGTCCGGTGGCGACGACCTGCGTCCTGTGGTGTGTATCTTGTGGGGTCCCCGGAATTAGCAATGGCGTATGAATTGTCAAGGCACCATTGCACCAGCGTTGCCCTCGAGTATCTTCCGCGATCGCGGGATCCCAAACCAACGCGTGTGCGTTAGAGCCCGCACCGATGATGTGTGCACCTTCATGTGCTCCCAGTGCGTCCCAATGTGTAGAAGCGATGCTGCGACCAGGAGGGCAGCACGCTGACGTTGGATGCAGCGAGCATTCCTCGGACACTTTGTCGTAGCTTGTGATGGAAGTAATAAAATAGGAAATCAATAACAAACCTACAAAATCCATAAAATGAGATGAGGCCAAATAGGGTCACTACGGTTTCTCAGTTCGGTGATGGGCTTTTTGCTTCCCCTCCGCTAAGAGATATTACGGATGACGAAGGCCTTTTCCATCCCGAGGAGGAATTGCGCTAGCTTTTTTATAAAGCATAGTTTCCGCACCTCTACACCATCAGCGTCGTGGCGTTGCCGAAGTGCTTTAAGAACCTGGCAACTGAGTATATGCAGCGCCGCCGCCTCCCATTGATGTGGGTGGCTTGTTTTCACGATGTCTGGTCGATAGGTGTGCCGGACTTTGCGGTGTCGTGGGAAAACAGCTTAGCTGAAACACTGTAATCCACACGTGGGGCACTTGAAATCGGCATGAGGCTGTTCCATGTGTCGATCGTCTTTTGGCGCTGTGGGCTTTTCTTTTGGCCTATACCTTTCTCCATTATGGAAGCGGCGGCGGTGTGACGTTAAGGAGTCTTTATTTGCATACCATTTCGGAGACACTAAGCGCTGTTCCTTCTTGAAGCACTCCTTCTTCACAGGCGATGAAACTTGTCCTGTCGGTTTCTGTTTCTCTGTGGAGGGAAAGGTGTCTTCGCGAGGTTCTCGCTTCGCTGCTCACGGGTATTTTGTCCGATGTGTGCTGTTAGGGCCCCAGTCCCGTACACCTGCATACTGCAACATGGGCATTGGAGTTTGCGTCGGGCCTTCGGCTCAGGCCGTAACGCGGGGGCGTTGGTGTGGAGGGAACGGGTGTGTTCTAGTAGCCTTGTTTATTTAAATCCTTAAACCCGCAATTGGCGCACTCAAACGACGAGTCTCCTGCTAATTCTTTGTTCTCCTTTGGTTACCTCCTTTTAAGCTTAAAGCAGCCTCGTTTGTGAAAGTATCGAGGGCGGTCTGTAAGACCGTTTTGGCGAACATTCGATATGCCTGAAATAGGTTGTGGGGGAATGGTTTCTTTACTGGATTTACCTTCCTCACTTTTTTTGTGGCTTAATCAGCGCATGAAGTGGAGCTCGTTCGTTTGCGAGAAGGGAGCGTGTGCTCCTGTGGAATGTCTGGCGGCTTAGGTGTTATGTGGGTACTTGGCCTTCCACATCGCTTGAGTGTGGGGCATGCTATGTGCCTTTTCATGTGGCTTATTGCATTACTCCGATAAGCCAAGCGCGGGCCCAATACCTGACAGTTCAGTGGCACGTCGTGGCTTGGTAAGAGGCTATGCTTGGTGGCGCGGGGGTCGTCTCTGCACGGGTTTTCTTTAGGCCCTGGGTCGGCGCATTTGGATCACACCAGCGGCAAGTGTTGGGTATTTTTGACGGAAGCACTCGCAGTAGCCAGCCATATTTGAAGAGACCCAAGTGTGGAAACGGGCCAAGGCAGGCTTTTCTTCACGCGTTGCTTTGCTGTCCATTTGTGTGGGTTTCCAGTCTCGCGTGATAGTTGATCTATGTGTTAATGCCCTGGATATCTTTTCCCTCAGTAAGCGTTTGTCGAGCGCAAATATATCTGTAATCCAGGTGCCTGGCAGCTGTGCGAAATCTGATGCAGCCTTTGCCTCTGTGTCACGCGCTTCTTACTTGGACACTCCGCAACGTCCGAACACAAATTGAAGCTGCAAGCGTACCCCTCTCTTTTGCACATTCAGTAAAGCGTCCATGGAGGGCAAGGTGTGGAGTCGGAGGCTGCCAAAGGATAAGTTTTTATGGCGGTGAGGAGAGAGAGTGGGTCTGTGAAAATCAAGACTCTTCAAGGCTTATGGTTTGAAATCGTGATGATATTCGGGAGTTTCTGAAGGCCAACACGTAGTGCGACACATTCCGATCCATAATTACATGATTTGGTACCCGCTTCTGTCTTTGCAGTAGTGGTGATGGCGCCGTCGTGGTGGATCATCGCGGCGCCTCTCGATTTGATGCGCAACGCCGCCGATGTGTCTGCACAGAGTTCGTGGTGTGCTCGTTGCTGATGTGGGGGTTGCCCCCTCCGTTTAAAGTGCCGGCCGATCCATTGAGTGCAGGCTTCATATTTAACTTCACCGGGGCCAACCGCATTAACCCCGCCTGGGGATGTGAAGAAGAGAAGACGAGACGCAAACTGTAATGATGCTGTCGTGGGAGGAAGTCGTCAGTTTTCTAAAACCAATGCAGGATAGAGCGCTTTTGTGGAACTATAGAGCTCTCAAACTGGATGCAGTAGACAGAAAAACTATGCTGGCGCTGGTGTGTAAACTGCTACCTCGCGCTTCGCACTTGAGTAGGTATCAAAAGCTGCGAGTGAGGACAGGGTATCATGAAGTGGCTGCACTTTGGTTTCGAACAAGGCATCGAAAGCTCGGCTTCCTTTTGGTATGCCCACAATTGTTTATTCCGCTTCGCGTTGTATGGAAACTAGTGTTGCGCTAGATGTCGGCGACGCATTCCAGTATCCCACATCTATGCCATACATGGGTTTGGCCTGAACCATGGCAAGGTAGAATGCCTTTAGGGTGTTTCTTTTGGCCCCCATTCACAAGACGAGATCGCTGCTGGTTGGAGAAGTCCCTGGTTTGCCTCTTTTTGTAGCTGGCCAGTGTGTGTGCCCATGCCGTGGTGGCTCTGGAATGTGATGCCCAGTAGTGCGGGCGTTAGTTTTATAGTTGCCGTGGTTACCCCAAAGAACAATGTAGTTGGTTTTTGTCCGAAGTGCCAAAAAGGGTATACCTTATTTTACTTGAGTTGACCACCAATGATCTCAGCTTTATTGCTCGACACGGCAACGGGAATGTGATTAATTCGACTTTACAAGAAGGCCTGAACGTCGTAGCGGCATGGTCCAAATAATATTTCATGGAGAAGCCACGGCCTATCAGAGAGCTGTCGCGAGCCTGGAACTGAAGGAGCTCATGGTGATGAACATGGTCGGACTCAATGCTGTGCCCTGGGGAACTCTGCGTGTGAAGAGTTCAAGGAGGGAGGTTGTGTTGTGCATACGTGCGGTGACTTGCCTGTTGTTAAGGGTTGCTGCTGTCCAGCGGATGGTGTGTATGCAGGGAAGGGCGGCCGTTTCATCCCTAGTATGATTTTGTCATGGTCTACGCTATTGAATGCCTTGGCATAGTCAACAAACACGGCTGGCGTGCGGTCCTTTGGGTTCGTACGATGCATGGAATCCTTGAGGCGCAGCAATTGGTCAAGTGTCGAGTGCCCAGGTTGAAAACCAGATTGCTGCAGCGTCATTTGGGGCTCTATAATTTCACAAAACCGTGCTACAATCCCTCTCCATAAGCTTGAGGAGGCGGTTGGTTAATGGTATCGGCTTATGTGGTTCAGGCTCTGTTGCAGTTTTCCTGGTTTCAGGAGGGGGACAATTATCCCACATCGCTAATTGTACGGGGCAGTGCCGCTGCTCAGGCTTCTGTTGAAGAGTTTGGGTGCGGACCTCTTTTCCCCTTTGCCCATGCGCCGCAGTGTCTCCACAAAGTAAATTCGCCGGAGTCGTTGCTAAACCCAACGGCGGCGAATGCAGGGCCCAACCGAGTTCTGCCATGGTGATCGGAGTAAACTCTGCAACCGTTGGTTTAATTAACGCTGGGGGATGAGAGTCCGGGTGCCGCCGTGCTTTTGGAGCATGTAGTTTTATCAGACGGCTAGCCTTCTGATGTTTGGTGAGCGGTGTGCCGTCTGCTTTCATGGTTGGCGAGCTTGACGGGCAGGAGGCATACGCCCCGACGCACTACCTGCCAACCATTGCCATCTGCTACCGTAGGTTGGGGGCAAAGGATCCGCCAGCGATCTGTGGCAGCCGTGCGTGGGAGTTCTCGCCGTCGATAATTTGGGCGTTGGCTGGGTATTGTGCGGGGTGCTGCCGCAATGGCGTAGCCGAGTTCTGCCAGTTCTGGGGTCCGGAAAGAAGCTTGTTGGCGGTTTTCTGCGGGGACTGATGCTTTTTTTTGGCATCCCGTATGTCAGGTGCAATTTTCCATGGTATGGAATCGATGTGATTTATCCACTTCGGTATGCGACAAAGTTTCTTGTTTCTGTTTCTATGGTTCCACGAATTAGCCTTTCCACACGTTAGTAACATCTTATGTGACTGCGGTATATGGGGTGGGGCATTATCGACCTCTATTTGCACATCAAACGCGATGACGTGGTGATCGCTATCAGGGGAGGGCCGTGCTTTCCACCTTGGCAAAACACAATCTTTTGCCAGAGTGATATCCGGTGCTGGGTCACAGTGCCGAATGATGGCCATTTTGCGTTTTCCAGTGTTTGTGGCTAGGAAGTCATTTCCAATGCGCCATTGCGCAATGGCATCGCCGCGGGCATCGGGTAAGATGTCGTGATCCCACGCCAATGTGTGTACATTGACGCCTGTGCCTATCAATTGTGGGCCGTCTCCGTGGGTCAACTTATCTGACGCTTCGGAATTGACAGCTCAGATGGGCGGAAAGTATGCGACGAAATTGTCAGCTTCATTTCCGCCTCTGAGTGGATGGTCGCTCGTGCCCGCTCTATGGCGTCAACAAGTACCGGCCTGCCACCGCCCGAAATCATTCATGGATGGGGATCGACACACCGCACCCTCGGCAAGTGCGAGGTATCCCATGTGCGGCGCTGAGGGCCCGGCAGGCTAAAGCTAACGGCTTCTTGCGGGTTCACCGAAGCCCAACTCAGTAAACATAGAGCCGTGTTCCCTTTATGGAGTGTTTTGTTTTGGGCGAGGCCTTTTGCCTTATTGAGCCCGGCCGCATTCCACCTCAACCCCCGAAAGCAGGGACCTGGATTCCCTTCCGGGACTTCGCGAGGCAGTTCTTTGGTGCGGGTGACTCTGCGTCCCGGAGGGGTGCGGCTGGCCCGGGTTCTTGGCGGCGCCGAAAGCCCTGTGTTGTTGCGGGTTCCGGGCTGGAATGCTTGCCGGTTGTTGTGGGCGTGGGGGGTGCTCGCGGGAGCGTCTTTAGTTTGAAGCGGGGGCGGTGGGTGGATGCTCGTCACTGCCCTTGTTTTGTTCTTTGCGCTTCGGGGCCGCTTGCGGTCAGTGTGTTGTCTTGGATTGTTGAATCTAATTTCTTTCCTTGGGCTTCCCATGCTTTTCTTTCCATGTACTACGTATGTGCATAAGCATGTCGTTTTGCTTGTTGTTTTTATTCTGTTACTGGCGCCGGTGATACGTTCTTTTTCTTTTTTACTTTTTATTTTGATGTTATATTGTTACTTTTTTTTTCTTTCTTTCCTTCTTTCCAAAATAAAAGGGGCCTACCTTTCTGTATAAAAGTATGGGACGAGGATTTGGGAGGGGCTCGAGGGTTGCAATTGTGACTCATGCCCAAGCAAAAACCATGGGCAAGAAGACACCACGTGGTCTTCGTGGATCACGCCAGAAGAAACGTATGCGTTTTCAAAGGAAGCATGATGATCAAGCTCGGTTAGAAGAGTCTATGGGAATGAAGCCATCAAGCATACCCAAGAGCGAGAAACCTTTATCTCAGCAGGTGGCAAGTATTCAATTTCCCCATGTTGTAAATAGGCGACAGAAGGGTTACAGGCAACTGCGTAGAGATATTGTGGAGCAAGTGAAAGTTATAAGACGGAGGCACGCCGAGAAGAAAAAGAGCAAGTCCAAGAGAAGTAACTAGTTTTCTACAGACTAAGACAGGTAAAAGTATACGAAAATAATTATTTTGGTGTTACCTGTTGATCCACAAGCGTGATTTCTTTGAGATCGCGTTATAAAAATGCTTACTGAACCTTAATTTGTATTTATTCGACTGATCTTTCTTGGTTATTATTGTTTATTGTTTATTATTATTATTATTATTATTATTATTATTATTATTATTATTATTATTATTATTATTATTATTATTTTCTTTTTTGTTTTATGTTTTGTGTTATTAGAGGAAGTCATTAAAAAACAAACACGTACAACCAAGGCAGAGGAAAATAAAAAGTTATGACCTATAATGGCGAACCTGGTGCAGAGGAAACCGATTTGAAGGCGGAGAGAAGGGAGAAGCTAAAGAAAGGACTTCAAGCACTTTTTGCGGCACAGAGCACCACCGATCATAAGGATATTGATGGGGATAGTGAAGATGAGGACCATTCGGCAGGTGCACAAAAAGCAGGAGAACGCGAGGCAGTTACAGAGGCGATCCTTAAGATTGATACAAAAAATGAAGTTATTGAAATCAATAACATTCGATTATTTTCATTAGATGAGGTGGAGTTGGATAAGTTGACCAATTGTACTTCGCTTTCTTTTCGAAAAAATCTTATTCATGAATTGATTCCCTTTCCCGAAGAGCTTGCCGCTCGTCTTGTTGAACTAGACCTATTTGACAACAAAATCCGCAAATTGCGGGATTTCTTTTCAACTGTGAAGTCTGTGAGGGACTCTTCTTTGAAGCAGAATGTGATGGGTGCTTTTGGGAATCTTACCAAGCTGGATTTGAGTTACAATCAAATACGGGATATTGGAGGGCTTGAGCCTTTGGCTCCAACATTAAAAGAACTGTATTTGGTGGAAAACAAAATAAAAGAAATTAAGAATTTGGACGCTCTTGTAAACCTGGAACTGCTTGAATTGGGAGGCAATAGAATCCGTGAAATTGGGTCAGGCTTGGCGAAACTCACAAAATTGAAGCAGCTTTGGCTGGGTAAGAATAAAATCGCTTCCCTTGGTACATCATTTCATACTCTGGAATCCTTGGAAATCCTCAGTCTTCAAGCCAATCGTTTGATCACTATTGAGGCCGAGAATTTCTTAGGTGCTGATGCCAATCCACGTCTTCGTGAGGTATATCTTTCCGAAAATGGTTTGACATCGATTGACAACATGGAACGTCTTTCCATGTTGCGGATCATTGATTATAGCTTTAATTCGATATCCGTTATAAATGAAAATGTTATAAATCCTCAAACAATGCCCCTTCTTGAAGAATTTTGGCTCACTGATGGAAAGATTGAGAACTGGGATGAAGTTGGAAAGTTGAGTGGCTTCAAGAATACCCTCAAGACCGTTTATCTTGAGAGAAATCCAATTGAAGGGGACAAAAGGTACCGCGACAAGGTCTACATGTATCTGCCTTTCCTGGAGCAAATTGATTCGTGGCCAATTGTTAACAAAGGAAATCTGGAGGCCGATCGAAAGCGTAGGGCCTAGGGTCTCCCCTTTGACCTCATATCTTTGTTTTTCTTTTATTTTGTTTGATTCTCTTGCTCTGTGTGTGGGTGTTTTATTTGCTTTTTTTAAAAGTCGTCGTTTCCGTGCGAGCATTTTACATATTTTATTCCATTAATATCATTGAGGAAATATATACCTGTCAGTTTTTGTCTTTGCTTTTATTTTCTGTTATATTGAGAAAAAAGTTTTAATTCTTTGATGTGTCTGTGCCATGCGCTGGTTATGTATGTATTTGACTCTGGAAGGCAATACCTTCTTCCTCCTTTTTTTGCTTTTGTTTTGTTTGCTGTTATGATCTTCTCTATTGACACTCTGCTATGAGGGATTCGCATACACAAACTGAGTGGAGTGTAAACCCGCTTAAATACCAAGAAAAAAGAGATAAATAACAAGACACCAAGAAACCAAAAAAAAAAAAATAAAAGAAGGTAAAAGAAGGCAAAAATGCAGCAGGCTCTTCCTCCCGAAATTAAGGCTATGAATGACCAGCTCCAGGTTATTCTTAAAGAGAGCCAGGAGCTGAATGGCAAGAAGAGCAAGTTAATTGAGGCTCGTCAACGGCTTGGTGCCCAGAAAGCCGAAAATGAAATAGTACGGGATGAAATGAATAAACTAGAGCCAGATTCCAAGGTGTATAAACTCATCGGTCCTGCTCTTATTCTCCAGGATCAGAGTGATGGTAAGGCTATCGTTAACAACCGGCTTGAATACATTAATGGTGAACTGAAAAGGACGGATGCTTCTATCACCGAATTAGAGCGAAAGGAGAAGGAGACCCAAAAAAAAGCTGAAGAATTATTTCGCAAAATGCAGGCAAAACACGCCCAGCTTCAGCAACGACAGCAGCCGCAGCAACAATAATAATAAAAGCTGTTTGATTATATGGTAAGAGAGACATTTTTTTTTTGGTTTTTGGTGGAGGGTGGTTTCTTTTTGAAACTGGAGATGCGAGATTTCTTTCTTGTTGTTATGTTTTTTCCTCCTCCTTCTTTTTCATATTTCTTCATTATTCTTGATGGTTCTCTTTTCTTCCCTTTGACTGATTTTGTTATCTTATGAAAGTAAAATAATGTACTTTTTGTTTTCCATTTTTTTCCTTTTCCCCTATTGGATTGACACTACAGTCGATCTTAATGGAGGCCCAGAAGACCAACTGGACTAGTGCCCACGCTCAGTTGTGGAGCTCTTTCAAAAAGGCACAGAATAAGAACGATTCAAATAAGCACACTACTAATGTTACTAGAGATACAGTGACTCCTGTAGACTCTATGGTCGGACAACAACATACCATGATTGGGAGTGATATGACTTTCTCTATACTGGATGAGGTCACAAAGCGAACGCGTTTGGGTCAACCGGTATTCTCAGATGAGCTGGAGGGTCATATAATTGCTCTTATCGAAGACAGTACAACGGATTCTTCGGTTCGCAATTTATTGACCACTATTATTCATTTGAAAAATCGTGTTGAGAAGGTGAGTAGTGAAGCTGTTTATAGAAAAGATTCACTTATACAGGTGGTTGATGAATCGTTACTTCATTTATCTGGACAAAAGTCTGCTCCTATTTTACTTGACGAAATGGGTGCTGAAGAAAATGAGGCCATGGGTATTATAGAGAGTCGTTTTTTTGCAATTCTTATACAAATAGAAAAATGTAAAAAGGCAATGAAAGGATTTCTGGAGAACAACGGAATGGGTAAGATGATTTCTAGTGAAAGCTCATTACGAGAGATGCTGGATATGTTCTTCTCTTCCTCTAATTTGTCAGTATCGAAACGAGAAGAGCCTGATAATGGAACCAACACAGTACTTCATCAGGTAATGGATATTCTTGGATCCCCACCCGGAACCAGAGTAGATCAAGTGCCTGATTTGGCGTTAAAAGCTATGAAAGAGTTGGAATCCCTCAGACGGGAGAATAACACAAATTCTATGCTTCTTCTTCAGTATGAACGTACGGTGATGGCCAAGTTTGCTTCATGTGGTTTTATTTCTCCTCCTACAGTAGAACAAGAGAAGACAGCTTTGCTTTCTAAGAGCGATATCTCAAGTTCAAATTCTAATGATCCATGGATTATGAATGACCTGAGAGATTTGGTTTATGATATGACTGAAGTAAGTAAGAATTGTCAGTTAAATATAATTCCCAATTGGCTTATACGGGGGCATACGGAAAAATCTGCTGGATCCATTTTAAAATACATGCGCTCTTCTATAGAGGGCGCTAGGGTGCTGTTAATGGTTTTATCAAATGATTTGACGAAAGGGAAGGAATCTCTTCTTAGGATTTTACCCAAGTTGTTAAATAGAGGTACACGTACGCATACTGAAATAAATTTGTCATCCGTGAATGAGAAACCTTTCACGGATATTCTGCATGAGTTAGAACGCATTGTTCAGTCTCAAGAAAATGAGGAACAGTATACAAGAGAGGAAGTAGCAGGCTTGGAGAATCAATCTAAGAAAACAATAGACGTAATGATGAAAATTGCCCGTTGGTTACCGGAAAATGATCAAATAAATATCAATGAAGTTATAAATAATGAGGTTAGTTTCTATAATTACGTTGAGGATGCAGTGAAGCATCTTGCCACGGTATCAAGGGAGCAAGATTCTATGCTTTCAGAAATAAGAAAACTAACTTCTCAGATTGTAGATTTTGCAAATAAGGCAGAAGATGGGATAACCAATATCTTTGATGAAAATGCCTTATCATCGCTTATAAGTACGTCAGAGGAATTGAGAAAATGGGCAATGAAGAGAAATGAATCCAATTCCGAAGATGCTACTATTCAAGAAAGCCTGTATGAGTTAGCACAACTACTACCAACTGGACTAACTCCCAGTTGTGCTGTAAGTGGCGTTCGGATTGACCCTCCAGTGAACAATATTCTTGATATGGTTCAATTGTTGAAGATACGACTTCAACAATGGATTCAGGAACAACAAAAACAGCAGCTCTCTGGGGCACATAGTCGCCTAGAAAAATCTCGTGTGGAAGAGGTGGTAAGAGAGCGTAGTAAACAACTTGTGAAGATTACCAAAGAAATATTGTTGGGGGGAGGAGGTTCAAGTGAAATGGAAGACGTACTTGGTGTACTTTCAGCTGAGCTGGCAGAAGGACCTACGGCGGTTGGTAACAATAACGGTAGTACTGGTGGTGGTGGTGGCGGTGGAGGCCCACAATCTTCGGTTATTGCTACCGTTTTTGATGATCTTGAGGAACGATTAAAGCTTGTTAAAGTTCGTTACCATCGACTATTTAACGCCTACACGGCTGATAAAGTTCGTCTTGATAATTTGATTCAGTCTTGCAATACCCACAATAAACGGTTTTCGCGTATTTGTATTCATACAGGCGCCATTTGCCGTGCGGTGGGCCTTGAACAGATTGCCAATCGACTTGAACGAGATTCCAAGAAGGATTCGGTATCATCATCTTCATCTAAACCGATGCTTCTCCAAGAGCAAAAAAAAACAAATGTCGTTCAACCTGTGAATGACGTGGACATTATTGAGGTGCTAAAGCTCATAGAAGAACGTCTGGAAGATAATGAATCCATTCGGGATAATGCACAACAAAAGTCAGAGTTACTACATTTGAAGGAGAAAGAAAGGCGCTGGCGAGAGGAAACGGATACTTTTCGTCAGGCAATGCAAGTGATTCTGGTACGACTAGCGGAGGCGGGGCGACGCCTTAAGTGCACTCTGTTTGTACTTGGGACTGATGAATCTTCTGAAGATGACGCTGTGGAAAGTGTTATTCGTGAGGAATGGAAACGACCCGGACAGGATGATGACACCACAGAAGAAGAAAAAGAGCAACATAGACTACAAGAACAGGGGGCCTGTGAGGATTTATTAGCGGTGTTACTGCAAAAATTTGGTCGTTGGACAACCCGCTTACAGGAGGCAGCAGAGGATCACTTGTATACACAGAAGAAGCTGAATAAATATTTTGCTGATGTACATCGTTTTTTCTGCCCTTCTGTCGATCCTTCTTCTTTACCTGACGTTACAGATGAGAATCTCATAGATATTGACACTTTATTGTTGCGATTTGCTGATGGTATTTTGCTAGTACTTGATCGGACCATTGGTGAAGCAAAGTCTTCTTTCTCTGGGAATAGGAATACCGGCGAAAACACAAAAGAGGGAGGAGGAGGAGGAGCTGATGCAGATGCTGATGATGTGCGTTCTAAAGCAATATCTATAATGTTGAAAGATGTTCCAACAAAGCATGTCCCACAAATGGATCACCGTTTGGTTCGCCTGTACGAGTCCATAGGGAAACTACGTACAATGGTGGATGGTTTATTGAGTGTGCGATATTTATCTATTCCATCGGGAAGTCGTCGACGGGGTGGTGATGCACCGGATGAGTTGACATTTGATGACGCATGGGGTGATAGTTACGTGGAGTTGGATCTTAACAAGCTTAAAGATCCACCCTCGACGGGAACAGGAAATGATGGAGATTTGACTTTGAGTGACGATCTGCTTTTTCGAACAGTAGAGAATAACATTCGAAGCGTTCACCAGGCGCTTAGTAGATTTAGTACGAACTACAAACTTGCAGTAATTTTGGTGCAGAAAGATATAGATATGATGCAGCAATTTATTGCGTCCATGCTAGAGCCTTATGCAGAACTTGATGTAGAGCGTGTTTTTAATCAGGACCCTGTTGTGTTGAAAGAGATGCATGCATTGCTTAATGAGCGTGCCACACGACAACGTGGGTGCTACTTTTTTAACCGTATTGGTGGAGAAGGTCCCTGCTTATGGGCGACAACTTTAGAGCAACTGAGCATAGGCTTTGTTGGTATTCTCGATAAACTTAGAAAACGCACGCAGGTGGCGATGGAGTTGCGGGATATCGTGGATGATGTTGTTGATCTTTGCGCCTTTTATGTTAATTGGGTAGAGATGAGCGGAGGTGCTACTTTATCCCTGCATCCTTTACCACCGGATGTTCTTGAGGCATGTGTACGTGAGGACGATGAAGCAGAGGTGGAAGAGAATCCAGAACTAACAAAGCAATCCCAACAACAACAGCAGCCGAAGTCAGAGAAAAAAGTGCCAAAACCACCTTTACCACCAAATCATCCTCGCTCGAAGATCTCACATTTTGTTGAGGATACTGTTGTTCTCAAGGTCATTTCTCACATGTTTCAACTTGCCCAGGAGGCTGCGAGCAGTGGTGAAGAGAAGAATGAGAAGAATGGAGATAAGGAGAAAAAAGATAGTGAGGATGACGCTAGTGTCAGAGAAGCAGAACGACGGAGACAGGAGGAAGAATTACATCAATTAGAGGAACAACTTCAGTTGATGCGTGAGTCAGCGGCAGTGGCAGAGCAGCGCGCCAATTTGGCATTGGAAGATTGCAAACGAATTGAACAGGCAAGAGAGAAGGCACTGTCGGAGGCGGCCATCTCACGGTCTGAGTTACGACGCTGGAAGCGAGTCTATGGAATTCCCGAAGATGAATTACCACCTTCAAGCCAACAACAACTAAAAGAACATCCTCATCCTCATCAAAAGCATCAAGTTCCACATTCTACAAATTCTTTAGAGACAGCTGCAACAACTGTGGCTGTATCGGGGCAACATGCGCCGCACACGTTACAAGAAATGGAGCCGAGTTCCTCTGCTACTGGTTATCCCATGAAGGATAATCTTCTTTTACAAATAGCATATTCCATGAAGGAGCTCACGGAAGAGCTTAGAGGGGCCTGTCAGCGGAGTGGTATTGTGCCACCTCAAGTTGCTATGGAAACAAATAAGAGAAGAGAAGAAGGCCACCCTGATGTTCCACTTAAGGCATCAGGTAATTTAGACGATCGAACCTCAAAAAGAAATCCACAGGGAAAAACATCACCACGTAGTTCGGGCCTTGTGCGATCACCGAAGGAAGTTACAGGTGTTGCTCCACGGCGTGGAAGTATATCACCTAAATCTGAATCCTCTCCACCGAGAGCGCCCATCACATATGGGAGTTCTTCTTCACCTGCGACTGATGCTTATCCACATAAACTATCAGGTCAACATCGAGTAGTAGATGGACGGGGGGAGGGCTCCGGGTTGGCTCCATGCGTCTCTGTTGTTGTTGCACCGAAGAGACCAACCTATTCATCATTGGCACGTTCCCATTCAAATGCTGCATCAGCCACCACCCGTGTGCCTTCCGCAATTCGTTACAAACCGAGTAGTCACCGTGGGGAGTTCTTCAACGAGTGTGATGTTTGCTGCCGTCACCATCGCTCAAACCGCTTTACGAAGTGTGCAACAACCCCATCTCCTTTGACTGCACGTCGTTCAGATTCACGTCTTCATCGAGCTCTAAGACCTTCTTCACTCACGTCATCACGTGAAGCATCGCCACCATTATCACGACAGCTACAACACGAGGACGCGAAAATGACCACTTGCCATTACCACCACCACGATGGCCGTTCATCATCAACGCGGCGACTCACGCAGCGGTCGTCATTGTCACCATCCAGTGAAAGGGTTCCAAGACAGAGTTCTACGAGTAGTAGTAGTGCCATGAGATACTTCTCTGAAGTACGGGAACAACCCGCAGCTACAGCTTTCCCCTCTTTTTCCAATGCCATCCACAATGAATATGATCATCATTATCCTCATCGTCATGGGAAACCAAATCACACGCGTCGTTCAGAGTCGTTGCTCAGCCCAAGCACATCCACTGTACTTTCGCCAGAGAGTCCGATTAGCCCAACGGATGCTGGAGTGGATCAGTATCAGCAACCATACAACTATCGCCAACACCAACAGCAACATCCTCATCATCATCAAAGAGTAAAAGGTCAGCACACATCTCCGACAATGTTGTCGCGTGCAAATCTGGAGAGCACTGGTAGACGACCTAAAGAACAACAACAAGCACAGCAACAGCAACAGCCCAATTCTTCAGTTTCCCAGCTCCGGAAGGAGACCCCCCAGAGCGCCAATCTCCGAACGGACGCAGTGAGAAAATTGGCAGACATCGTCGCTAGAACAAAAGTCTCTGGTACGGAACAGTTTTAGACGTCATACCAAAAACAAAAAGAGGAAGAAAAAAGAAAAAAAACGAACAAATTTATTTGCTAGGGAAAAAGAAGGATAATGCTTATGCACTTTTTGTTATTTTTCTCTTTATCCGACTGAGGGGTTTTATATTGTATTTATGTTTTTATTTAGACGAGGGAGGAAGAAGAAAAACCAAGGAGGTGTGGTGGGTATCTATTGACATCTTGTTGGAATTTTTTTTGTCTTTTTCCTTTCTTTTTTTCTGTTTTTGCGTGCTACAGCCTTCTGTGTTTAAAAGGCTCATGGGGAAGAAGTGGATAGAGTGAGAGATGGATCGGTAGAGGGGAGAGTGAGAGAGAAATATATATATATAGAGAGAGAGAGAGAGAGAGTGAGTGAGTGAGTGACTGTGTGTGTACGTCTGTCTGATGTACAACCACATAACTTGCGGGGTGGACATGCACCATACCCAAGTTTTAATTTTCATTTTCTCTATTTTTTCTTTGTCTGCATATTTGTTATCAACCGTATTTCCATACCTTTTACAATTTATTTGTTTGTTTTCTGGTCACCGATGATGACGATAATCGCTTTTTTGTTTCCTTTTTTTTCTTTGTCAACCCCTTTTCATCTCCAAGGAGGACGAAGAAGAAGATTGAAAGGGTAATTAACTCGGGAAGAAAAGTATTGTAGCAGTGTCCGATTCCCTCTTCTTTTCTTCTTCAAACACACACATACATATATTATTTATATAAGTAATCAAGTAGACTCACTCAAAGGTGTAGGACGGCTGTGCTTGTGTGTGTTAGTGAGTTGAGGAGCTGGGTCGGCGTTTTGTCGCCAGAGTAGGTGAAGGAGTAGGCAAACCCAAAAAATAAAAGGAGAGGAAAAAATGGTACGCTTGCGTCGTCCACCTCCATTATTAGGAAGAGGAGTAGGGGTGGTCAGCGAAACAGGAGTTGGTGTGTTTACTGCCAAGTTATCCATCTGCGCTGGCAGGAATGGAAATTATCGTCTTAGGCATTTGCCTTCGGTCTTGTCTGCCTCATCATCGACATCAACATCAACATCGCCACTTTGGTGCACCAGAAGGTACCGCTTGACTAATGGAACTATTCTGTCCAATATAAAGAACATGGCGGATGAGACAAATGATATTGCGTCCAAAATAGTGTACGCCAGGCGACGTCAAGAGGATGCTATTGCGTGGGCCATCAAAGAAAAGGAATTATTGTCTCAGAAGGCAAAGCGACAATTGAAGGAAGAAACACGACAAAGAGAGGAAGAAGAAAAAATAGAGCTGTATTTGCGTGAAGTGGCAGAGAAGTCTGGAGCTGATGCAGCAGAAGCGGCACGTCAGCAAATATTAAAGTCTAAATCTCCTTACAAACGCTCTGTAGATGCTTTTGGTGACAAGAGTGTGAAGCTGCAGCACTCCTTCTCAGGTCTTGCCGATAATCGAATCATTACTTGGTGGGAGACCTTATATTGGAATTATATGCGGTATATATTTACACAGGAACAGCTTGTTGCCAAGGATCGTTTTGGGAATAAGTTTACCGTGACGTGGCAGTTTCAGAAGGGCCGTGAGGAGCAGCGACGTATGTATCGTAAGGACTCTAACAAAAAACATTTACCATACGGTACACTTGCAACAGATGATAGATTATGGGAACGTTGGATGCGAGGACACCGTGGCGACCCACCTAGTGTTGCGGAGGAGGAACATTGCAGAAACTATAAAAAGGAGTACTTTGGTGCAATGGTTCTTGAGGAGGAAGAGGTAGAGGATGCACTTATGCGTATTATGGCACATATGAATCGATCTCAGCAAACATTCCAGGAGCTTGACGATGATCAAGTCTACGGCGATGCTCATCGTGCCATGAAGCCTTTGCGTCAGGCTGAACATCATCCAGAGCAGGAGCATGCAACAAAGGCCCAGGCTGGAGCAACCTGGACTCTGGGATTTGTTCGTGGAGATCTCTTTTACAATGAGGAGGAGGTTGAAGTGATGCGAACTGAGCTCGGGCACGTGTTTCGCAACATGGAATGGCAAGGCCTTGAGTACAGACGTCAAGTGCGAAAGAACAAAAAACAACACCCAGTGCGAAAACCAGCGGAGGGAACCACGGACCCGAATGCACCTGACGGGGAGCCCTTTGTGCACTACTGGGAGCGCACTGATCTTGGGATTCCATACCACGACGCCGTTCCCGATCTCACCACGCCGGAGCTGGAGCGCCTGCGGCTGGAGGTGGATCAGCTGGAGGATGACCGACTCGCGATACGGAAGGAACTCGGACTGACAGATCTTGGCGACATCCGTGAGGGACGCGACCCTATCGACAAGGCAGGCGCACGCGAGCCTTTCCAGCCACCGCCGGTATCATCGCGCTGGCGACCTAAATGCTGGGAAGAGACATGGGGCACAGGGGCTGGGAATAAATGGTAGTCTTGAACTGTTTGGCCGAGTGCTGTACAAGATGTAGATGTATGCATGTACAAACAGCCCTGCATGCGAAGAGAAAGACAAAAGGAGACAGGAAGCGGGGGGGGGGGCAGAAGGAAATATTTACTTGTTTTTTTTTTTATTTTTTTTATTTTATTTTTCTTCCTCTTATTATTATTCTATTTTTATTTTGTTTTGGGTGTGGTAGGGGTGTGTGTTAGGGTAAGGTGCGAAAAAGACGAGAAGTACATAAACAACGAAAGAGATAACAAGAATAAAAACAAAGACAAAAACCCAAACAAAACAAGCAAAAACAACAGCATACCCACTGTATCATTTATGTGCGATGCTGTAGAAGAAGAGAATGCTTCTCTTTTTCTTTCGCTGCATTCCATTCTTGTTGTTACTGTTTTGAGGTTCATTATTTATTAATTTAATATAATTTTTTTTTACCAGTGTTTTTTTTCTTTTTTGCAGTGGATGGGGGTACCGTTCTCTATTGTTTTCTTCCCCCATCTCCTTCTCACCTATGTATTCATGATGTCGTCTTTTCTATGGTTTAGGAGCAGAAGACAATGGGAGGAATATTATTAGTTGACCTTCTTCGGAAGTACTCACAGTTGTACTTTGAAGATGAAGAGATGGGCTTCTATTTGCTTCTCATAGTGTTCCCAACATTTCTGCTGATGATCGGTGGATGCATGTGGATGTCTTATTCCTATGAACAATTCGAACATCGTGGAGCAATTGAAGACAGGAAGAGAAGGCGTGAAGAAAGAGCGGTGAAAAACCGAGAACATGACAAGAAAAAAGATGATGATAACACTAGCAGCAGTGCTAGTGACTCTATTTGTAGCGAAGCTTCTCACATTAATGAGAGGACACCAAAAAATACCCATTAAGGAATTCTGCAGATAAATGGAAGCCATTTCAAGTGAAGAAAGAGGATGAGTGGAGAACAATACATCCGTGATGTCTCTCGTCATTATTATTACTATTATTATTAATCTTTGAAGGTTACAATTTATTGGAAGTATTTAAACATGACGTTCTCTTTGGAATTACTACAGAATTGAGATCCTTTTTTTTTGGTTGATGATGCTGTTTACTATTTTTAACTGTCTCTTTCTCTCCCCCTTTGTATGTATGTGTGGAAAGAAATAATACTCTGCCGCTCTGAATTTGGTGTCTATCTCCTCTCTTCTCTTGCTCCATTATATATAACATAATGGTATATGCGCGGTATAGAGTACCCCCTTTTTTTTGTTTGATAGATCTTTGCGGCTGATGCTCCAATACCATGAAGAAAAATGAGCCGTGTTGCAACTTCCTCGTTCCTCCACCCTTCTCTATATATGACTGTGTTTATTCTAATGTTTGACGTGTCTGGCGCTTGTCTTTGCCGTTGTTTCACGGAACTCTGACGCAGTATCAATGTTTTCCGATCCCCCTCCCCACATTTCCTCTCCGGGAGAGCAGCAGTTGTGGTGGCGGCGACCATTCAGAATATACATGCATGATGGTGGCTCACCTGGAGGTGGATATCGAGGCCGGGATGGAGTTGCCCCAGGCCATCTCCGACTTCACTCAGCTTTGACTCAAGACCATTGTGTTGGTGTCGAGGAACGTAGGCGAACAGTTGACCGCAAGGAGTAATTCAGTGACAGTCGTTGATACTCGGCGGGTTGGAATATGCACCGTCATATGATCGTGGGGCTCTTGAATGAAAACGACGCCGTCACTGCCTTCACTGCAGTCAAAGCGGGAATCATTCCACGCGTGCGTGTTCCCCATTGAAGTAACCGGTTGTGGAGGTAGCCGTGGTTTGTCGCGGATAGACAAAGTGATCCCCGGCTGAGCTGCTGGCGTCGTCGTCATCGCCACATCGTGCTTCGTCCACCACATGTGCCGGTTGTCTAAAAGGGCGGACAGTGACTACACTCTGTTTGGGAGAAAAAAAAATACTCTCCTGGTGGACCTGGACTGCATTGCGGCGCGGGAACCAAAAAGAAGAACAACCACAACACTAACACCGATCGTACCTCGGGAAAGGCGCTTCAAACAACAGCAGGACTATGATAGATCTCCAGCAAACGTCGTCTAAGGCCTGACTCAGTACATGGGGTGGTGCTTTTGCTTCACGTCTATTCCCACACAAACCAAAAAAAAAGCGAAATGTAAATTGAGAGACATACATTGGAGCTAATGAGTGAGAACGAGGGAGTTGTTGTGGTTGAGAAATGAGGCAATATTCAAAGTAGTGGAATTATTTTCATTAATTCATGCCGTGACATGAAAAAAAATAATACAATGATATGCTGTTATTATTATTATTATTGTTATTATTATTTTTAAAAATCTTTTTGTCTTTTGTTTTCTTCGTAGTTCCTGTCCCACATGTTTGACTGCAGTTCTATTTTTTATTTTTTATTTTTTTGGCCTTGCATTTTTCATATTAATGCTCACCTTTTTTTCTGTGTATATGCCTCTCTGTTATGTTTATTAGTATGACACTTTCCAATAAGTTAACACATGCAGAGAAAGTAGATAGAGATAGAGAGGAATGACTACAAACAGCTTCAGTTTATTATTAACACTAACATAATTTTTTCTTCCCCCTTCTCAACTCCTTTCTGATTATTTCCTTTTTTTTTTACTGTTTTATTTTGTTGCATTTTTTTCTGGTTCTCACTTACCATCTTTTATGTTTTTATTTTTCATTCTCTGCTTCTCCGTATACTTCTTCTCTCTTCACTCATTTTTTTATTTATATTGCAACGATCTGCATCACCGTTGTGGACCATAAACCCAATGGAAAGATTATCGACACTATGATTGGCGTTGTTACTATTATTATTGCTACTACTATCCACGCGGAGTTCTTTTTTTACGTTTGGTGTGCATATGAAGAGATAGAGTTGAAGGAAGATAAATTGTGTGTATGTTCGCAAGTTATTCGCCCTCCCTCCCCTCAGTTATGCAAAGAAAGAGTTTGCAAACCGATGAAAGAAGAGAAGAAAAAAGAAAAAGGATGTTGCTGTTGGTGTTTCTCTTATTATTATTGCTTTATTCTCCCGTCAACATATGTATCTTGCCGTCTGTACATACCGATGAGTATATTCTTTATTTTATTTTATTGAGTTTGTTTCATTTCTTTTTATTTTTATTTTGCTTCTTCTTAGAAAGTGTGAAATCCATCGGAGTACCGGCACATCCACATAACGCCCGAGACGAGAGCCACGATCTACGACAATCACACACATTTTTTTTTTCTTTTGATTTGATAAGGAAAAAAATAAATAAATATAAGGAGAACCTAGACGGGAGGGAAATAGAAGGAGGAAAAAGTGTTTGTGTGCGTTTTTGTGGACTGAATACTACCACCGAGTGTATATATATATATATAATTAATATACACAAAGGGTGGAACTCAGCTGTATTACAATTAATACATATAGAGCGTGGTGAGGATACATACATACACACAGTGAGAGAGAGAGAAAGAAGGACGTACAAAGGGAATTCTGTTAGCGAACGGACCGGCTACCATTAGCTGCTGCTACAAGACAGAGTATATAGCGAAGGAAAAAAAAAAAGAGACATAGGGGAGGAATTTTGAGGAGAGACAAGTTCGAGAAGAAGGAGTAAAGGGAAAGCAAAGGCGAAAGAATTTCACTAAAAACCAAACAAGAACAAAAGTGGTAACGGAAAAAAAAAAGAATGAGTCGTGGTATGTTAGGGTTCAATGTGCACGATGGCTGTCTTGAAGCGATGGTCCATGGCTACAAGGATGGTTTTCTGAGGCATGATGAGTATAATAACTTGTCGCAGTGTGACTCACTCAATGATATGAAGTCACAATTGCAGGTGACGGATTACGGGAACTTCTTGCAGCAGGATGGCCAACTTACATCCCGTGTGATTGTAAGCCGGGCCCAGGAGCATCTTGTGCGCCAATTACGTGAACTTCGGGAGTGGGCAACCCCGCCACTTTCGAACTTCCTTGACTTCATTGTGTATGAACACATGATATTGAATGTATTAAAGCTTGTCATTGCGAAGCGTAGTGGTCGGGAGAGTCTCGAGCTGCTGACGAAGTGTCATCCGCTTGGCTGGTTTCCGGAGCTCGCATCATTAACGGCCGCCGCCGATGTGCGGGAGATGTTTCAGGTTGTGCTCATCGATAGCCCGATTGGTCGTTTCTTCAGCGCAGAGGGCGACTTTGAGCGCGACCTCGAGGAGCTGTCGGTGGAGTACATTCGTGGAGTCCTGATGCGGAACTACTACGAACAATTTTATGACTTGTGCTGCGAGCTCGGGGGCGAGACGGCGTCCGTCATGTGCCCGCTGCTTGACTTCGAGGCGGACCGGGCGGTGCTGACCTTCACAGTGAACACGATGGGAATGCGGGACATGCACGCGGCGGACCGGCGGAGGTTGTTCCCGAACATCGGCAGCCTTGTGGACATACACGGCGACATCGCCGAGTCAGAGAGCCTCGAGCAGCTGCGGGAGCGACTGCGGCGCTTTGCCGACATGTACGAGATCTTCGAGGACGGGCGGGGCGGGGCTAGCGGAGGGTTGGACGGGGGACGGCAGTCCGTCGAGAAACGATTTGTCGAACGATCCGTCACGATGTATAATGATGCTCTGACACGACAGTTTCAGTACGGTGCATTCTACGCCTGGGTGAAGCTGAAGGAGCTGGAGATAAACAATCTGCAGTGGATCGCGGACTGCATCATGCAGCGTATGATGCATCGCGTTCACGAGTACGTCAATATTGTTTAGGGGAGAAGAGGGAATATAAGAGAAGCAGTATTTCAGTTCTGAGGGTGAGGGCGAGGGTGTGTGTTAAGAGTGCCGTAAATAGCGTGGCAGTGACGACGAGGAGGACGACAGAATGAAATGAAAAGGACAGATGAAGAGAAGAATGACAACAGAATTGTGAATGTACCACCACTATCAAAGCCGTTTTCCGAAGTAATGTTGGTGGTGGTGATGGGATGGATGGAGTAAGAAGCACGAAGGGTGGTGAGTCAAGGATATGTTTGCGCTTTCTGAATCCTTTTTTCTCTTCATGGAAAAATAAATAAATAGCTGCCTGAATGTCTGTGTGTGTGTGTGTGTGTGTGTGTGCTCTTGCGTGTAACTTATTTTTATTCCTTCTTTTTAACTCTCTCTTTTTTTTTTTGGTTTCCTCTTTTTGACTTCAATATGAATTTTAACAACAACAACAACCAAAGAATAGTCAAACAGAGAGAGTTAAAAGAAGGGCAGGAAAAACAAGAAAAGAGGGTTCGGGATCTCAATACACGCACACGCTCAGATACATCCCCCCCTAGTCTCTCGCTTTCAAGTCTCTCTCTTTCTCTCTTTGTGTGTGTTTGGGTTGCTGATAGTCGCCAAACTCACTACGCTGAAAAGCCACATACATACATACTATATATATATATATATATATATATATAGAGAGAGAGAGAGAGAGAGAGAGAGAGAGAGCGAGAGAGAGTCGTTGGGTGGAGGATAGCTGCTTGTGAGAGGCGGAGATATGAAGTCACTCTTTTCACGTGTATTGAAGCCCTGGAAAACCAAACGACTACCGCGTGCAGATCTCGATTGCTCCGATTTTGTGCGCGTGCGACCAGATGCGCCAAGTTTGATCCGGCTAAGGCAAGTCGTACAGGAGAGGCACTTTGGCGGAGAGAAGGAACAATCATCGTCAGCTGCCAACTCTGCAGAGGGCCTGCAGCGTGATGCAAGCATGCGGAGCACTGTGTTTGATCTGAAGCATCGCTGTGGTGGGGCCGGCCGCTGTGTTGAGAATGATTATAAATGTCGTTTTCCATGCTGTTTCACAATGCGGCCTGTCACCAAAGGGGCAGAGGTGCTCGCTGAGCGCCTTGCGTATGAGGTGGATGACGCGCCCACAGCAGAGATACGAGCCTTGGTGAAGTTGGCGCGGGAGGAGAGGCTCGAGGAGGCCGTTAAGGACATCCAACATCTTGTCACCACGCAAATACGTGAGGCGGCTGGCGGTCGTGTTTTGCTTGCGGCGCTGCAGCCAACCCAGAAACAGCAGCAGGAGCAAGGGTTGGGTGTTGACGACTTCAACCCTGGCAACACAAAGTACGGCAGTGGGAGCGAAGCGGAGGGTGTTAATCCACTTGCTGAAAATGAGTCCTTGCGTGAGGAGGTCATCCAGCTGTATCTCTGGCGTGCCGCGTTGCTTGTCAACATGCGGGCGGACGAACAGGCAGTAAATTCTCTCCTCAACCTTGCAGCGCTGGTCCCACAGCAATATCGTGAGCGCTTGTACACAGCTGCTGCCGCATGGGCCGTACTAAATGACATGGAAATTATTTTCTATCGCTCCCTCGTGCAAAGGTACGAGGAATTTCCAGAAGCAAAAACTTTTGCCCATGACCGGCCATTGTTGTTGAAACGTGTTTTTGAGGCATGTGCAGAGTCCACATACTTTGTGGAATGTGCAACCCATGTTGTTTTCTCCAAGGAGGTTACGGCAACTGTATCACGTGCCCAGGCAGCGCAGATGTATGGAGATTTCACCGAGGACCCAATGAAAAGTTTATGTATTCCTCTCGCCTTGCGTTATTATCGTTTTCACATTACTGATGCCTTTTGGGAGCACTTTATGCGCCTTCTCTGTATGCCGCCTATTCCTATCCCGTCCACACCTGAAGAACGGGCTCGTGACCCAGCGGAGCAATTGGGACTCACACCAAACTACATTTTGGATGCCATTGGCCGCTCCATGATGCTGCATCACCTCGTCATGCTGCATGAGGCACGGGAAAGCCAGATTAACAGCGGCGCCGTTGTGGATGTGGTGAAGCAAAGGAAAGCCCAACAGGGAGAGGAGGATGAAGCTGTCGTTGTGCATCCATCAGATTATGAGCATGTGCTCAATTTACGGGAACGCGGCATCGCCGTCTCCCGCTTGCGTGAGTTATTGTACATTGCACGCACTTACCAGAGCCCGGAGAATCCGCTAGGCGACGGCGGTAAAAGAGATGGTGCGATAGGAGAAAAGGGACGTCTGGCACCTAAGGGTCCTGGTGGTGGCGCCTCAGCTTCTACTAATTCTGATACTGACAAAAACAAACCGTTCTCCTAAAAAAAAACAAGGAGTATTTGTGTGGTGGGTTTGAGTGGTGATGTGTAACATAGATACATACATACATGCATACATACATGTGACTCTTTGAATTGCATTTTGATGATGTTGAGCGAAGAATGTGTGAGATCATATCGACAGAGTATGATTTTGAAATGAGCAACCAAACATACCCACACTGAAAGAAGGAAGGATGAAAAGAAAACTATATTTGCTCATCTTTTTTCTTGTCTTTTTCTTTCCTTTTATTATTATTATTATCATTATTATTATTTGTTCTGTTGTTTCTTGTTCCTTCTTCTTCGTGACACGTTTAGTTTGTTTAGGTCTTCTTGGGCATTCCCTCCCCCCTTTATCAAATGCTGCGTCGTTCCCTGCGCCGGCTGCAGTATAACGCGCCTATGGCGTACCCGTACCCCCCGCCAAGCCCAATGGGTGGACCATACGACGCCTCAACCTCCTCCTCTACTGCAAATAGCAATGGAGGCTATAATTACAGCAGCAACATGAACGCCGGCGGGGGTGGTGGGAAGTTGCTCATGCAGCGTGGGTCCCGTGTCTACCTCAATCCCGCCTCCTTTGTGGAGTCTGTCCCGCGCAATACGATCCTCAATATTGTACCGCAAGGCCGCCAGTATGTTGTGGAGCGTCTTGGTCGGTATCACCGCACATTGGACCCGGGGTGGTGGCTTCTCGTGCCGGTGGTTGACAAGATCCGCTACTGTTACTCGGTGAAGGAGCAGGGAGTGGAGATCCCCAACCAATCGGCCATTACTTCTGACAATGTCATGGTGGAGATAGATGGTGTACTCTTTCTTCGCATCGTCAATGCGGAGAAGGCGAGCTACAACATTGAGAACCCTGTGTTCAATTTGCTAAATCTCGCCCAGACAACGATGCGTAGCGAGATTGGCCGTCTCGATCTCGACACACTCTTCCGCGAGCGATCACAACTCAATAAAAACATCGTTGAGATTCTGCGGCGCGAGGCAAACGACTGGGGCATTGAGTGCAAGCGGTATGAAATACGTGACATTATTGTCAGCGAGCTCGTGCGCCGTTCCATGGATCTTCAGGCGGATGCGGAGAGACGCAAGCGACAACTCATCCTGCAGTCCGAGGGCGAGGCACAGGCGGAAGTTAACCGCGCGGAGGGACTCAAAACTGCCCAGCGCTGCGCCGCGGAGGCCCACAAGTACGCAGTCGTGCAGCGGGCGGAGGGTGAGGCGGAGGCGACCGGAGTGATGGCCGAGGCGGTGTCGAGGAGCCTCGCGGTGGTGGCGAAGTCGCTTGAGAAGACACCACGTAGCGGCGACGCCGTCTCACTGCGGGTAGCGGAAAAGTACATTGATAAATTCGGTGAACTCGCCAAGGCAACAAATACGGTGGTGCTTGGGAAAAATGTTGGGGATCCGGCGGAGTTCTCGGCACAGGCACTTTCTGTGTTTAACACAATCTGTGCACGTGCTGGCGAAAACGGGAATGCGAATCTGAGTGGTGGTGGTGGTAGTAGTGGGGCAGTGCAATCTTCTTCCCCTGCCTCCTCCTCCGCCTCCCCAGCCAAATAGAAAAAAAAAGATTGAAATGTTAGTTTCTTTTTTCTCTGAGGTCGTTTCTGCGGCAGTTGTTTTCTGGCATACGCGCCCACACCCTTTCTTCCTTCCCCCCTTTTCCCTATATTTTCCATTATTGGATGCGATACAATTACTCATTCATTACATTACAGCCGAACGGATATATTTTACCGACCCCTCCCCCTATTGACTGTTTTGTTCTTGTGCTGGACCTGTTTCTTTGTTTGTTTCCCTCCATTTTCATTTTTCCTCCTTACATCATCAGAATCACGATGTGTTTTTACTTCCCCCTCCTATGCTGTATTTACGAATGTGTTTGTGTTTCTGCTTCTGTTTTTTTTATTTTTTATTTTTTTGTTGCTTGTCTATCTGTCTCCATGCGTTTTTGCGTGATGATACAATCAAATGCGTTATATATATATATATATATATATATATAATCAGAGTGAGTAGTAGTAGGAGCATTGCTCGTATACACATACCCACAATAAATAGAGGCCTACAGATATATACATACACATATATCTTGGTACCAGGTGTGGCAAAGCAAAAAAACAAAAAAACGGGAGAAGGAACAAGAAAAGGGCTAGTAATAAGGGGAACCAATAGCAAGAAGAAAAACAAAGCAAAAAGAAAACGTACGATAGGGAATATTTTCTGAGTTTGTGTTATCATCATGCAGCGCAGTATGAATCGATTGACATTGCGCAGTGGTGCGTTTGCATCGTGCCTAACGCTGCGGGGTCAACCTTCCAAAGACGACACTTTCTCCGTGGAGAAGTTTGCGAGGGATTTCAAAATGCGTAAGATGGAAGTCCATCCGCGTTCACAACATGTGTATGTGACGAACGCGAAGGGAGCGGATGCAGGCACCCGAAACGAGTCTGTCTGCATGAACTATGAGGCATTCACCCCACGTGATCTCAATGGCATATTCGCAATGCCACACCCCATCAACCTTCTGACTGTCGTGCCGCTCTACTGCGCCGTCTTGTGTATTGCCAGCGTGACCTGGGGTATTTTCTATTGGGATTTGTATTGTCAACGCACATACGAGACTGTTCTCATTGCCCGACCAGAGGCTCTGCGTTGATTTGAAATTTTATAGTGAGTATTAAAGGCAGAAAACTCTTTTCAAAATGAAATTCCCCAACTTTTTGGTTCAATCTTTATCTCTTTGTATGCGCCTATTTGTGTGTCTGTGTGTGTGTGTGTTTCTGCAGCGGGCAACATTTTAAATGACATTTATTTTCTATTCCATCCTTTTATTTTGTTTTGCATTTCTGTTGATGGTGTAGGTGCAGTATCCCTGGGGAAGAGAGAGAGAGAGAGAGAGAGAGAGAGAGAGAGAGAGAGAGGAAGAGAGTACATACACCCAAAAGGGAAGAAAACCAAAAGAAAACAAAGAAACAACAATAACAACAAACAAATAAACAGACAAGGGAAAAGAAACATGATTGGGGCGGATAGAGCAGCGTACGAGGTGCCACGAGCAGAGCGCTTTGAAAAATGGTTGACTGCCGATACTTTCCCGCCTTCCTACACTCAGGCAGTCACCTCTGCAGGGGAGGAGGAGTTGCTCGCGGCGACTGAGACATTCCGCACACAGTACCATGAGTACTACCCGAATCGTGCCCCATTGCTACTTACTCCAATGAATGAATGCCATGCACGAAAGATGATATGTACTTTTATTAAACCAACGCTTTTTGCATTCGAGGAATTCTTTGACTTGGCGCCGTGCGCGCGGTACATTGCGGGGTACATGCGCTACGAACCACTCGAAGATCCGGAGAAGCTGCCGAATATCGTCGTCTCTCCAGCGACGGCGCTGCAGTGGCAAGTTGCCAACTGCTTTGAACTGAGTCTTATCCTTGCTTCTCTGCTGACTGGTGCTGGATACAATGTTTACGTGGTTGTTGGCTACGCACGGAAGTTCGTCTGCGACAATGACCAGTCGAAACGCACGTGGAACGATGACGAGGGCCTGTTTAATGAGGTGGAGTCCGATGATGATGGGGAGCCAGAGCCGGCGCTGGATGCAGAATACGCCCAACTTGTGAAGGAGCGCCCGGCGTTGCGGGGGATTAATGATCCGGATCCCGCGGCCTTGCAGCAGCAAAAGGAGAAGGGGGATCAGGAAAAGGAGGAAGCGAAGGAGTTGCAGGAAAAACGAAATTTGAGTACCACGGCTTTTGGAGTTACTGTTGCTGCAGATGATGATGAGGGATCGCCAACAGCGGCGACGGCGGGAACGGCGTGTAAGTCCGATCTGCAGCCGAATGAAAAGAATCAGGAGTTGCAAGGAAAAACACGACAGAGACTTTTGCACAGCTGGCTCCTTGTGTTGCCTGGTGGTCGTAAAAGTCAAAAAGAGGCCGTCTTTGTTGAACCTTCAAGTGGGGAATTGATTCCGCACAGCGAAGCCGACACGTTTTATACAGGCATTGAGTCCATTTTTAATAGACGCAATTACCAGGTGAATCTCTCCCCCAGTACCCCTGTGAGCGCCCTCACACTTGACATAGAGGATGGCACTCAATGGGAAAGCATGCTTTTTGAGTTGGATACAGAGGATGACCGGGAATCAAATTTTCTCCAGGCCACTGGTGGTGCTGACCGGTTAGGGTATACTACCACTGTTGGCGCGCGGTTCAGGCCGCATGGAAATGAAGTGAGTGGAGCAACTTTTGGCGGTGCCACCACCCTCAGCGGCACCACCAACGTCGCCACCGTTACTGCTGCGATCGGCTCTCAATTAGCTTCCGCCACTGTGAATGCGTTGACTCATTCCGCGAAGGAAAAGCCAGTAAAACAGGACCTAGGATTCTGGGGAAAAGATTTGACGCTTAGTCGAGAGCAGTACGAAGGCCGCTACCCAGGTCGTATGAAATGTATACGTTACGCAAATGCAGAGGTTATGTGGTTTGCGCCATACGCAATGTCAGACCTCCGCATTATGGAAGTTCGACTTCCTGACACGACGTACCATCACCGACAACAAGTGCACATACTGTTTAAGCATCGTGCCGACAAACTACGTCGTCGCTCTATTTACCCATGTGCAGAGAACAATTATGATATGACTTTCAAGAGTGATGGTGCTCTAGGTGATGGTGCCAGTATATTTAGTAATTTGAATAATCGTCCTGGTGAAACCGACTCGTTTCGTCTTTTAAAGGAATGGTATGATCGTGGAAGAATGCAGGAGGCATCCATGGAGTGTTTGCGCCTTTTTACACATGAACCTGGAGTGAAGCGCACCATGACTTTTTACTGGGATGCCCGTGATGATGGTCTATGGCGTCGTCAGGAGTTCTTTTACGAAGGATGTATGCTTCGCAAGGTAAAGGAATTTTACCGAGGTCGGGACGATCGTTTAAAGTACCGTAGTGCATCGTTTGATCGCAGTACTACGATTTTGCGAGTTCCACGGCAACGTGGAAGTTTCTTTGGCGAACGCCCAACTGAAGAGGGACAACGACTTGAACCTGTACGAATAAGTGAAAAATATAATCGCAATGAGGAAATACCCCCGGATGAGGATGTGGCAAAATACACTTTTTTGCGTTCTCCAGGTGGAACTGGAGGTGAGATGTGGATATATTTTCACTACCGTCCCGACAGCATTATACGCCCTTATCGTATGTATACAAAAGGAGTGCGTGGTGAAGAGTACTTGGCATCCACGGTCACTGGTAACGCCCCAACGACCTTACCATGCACCATTGTACTTATGCCAAACGCCGAAGAACCATCAGAGTTGGAGCAATACAATGAACGTAAGCGTCTTGGATGTCTTGAAGGTGTCGCTCTTGGTAAAATCCGTACCATGATGACAGAATGCAATGTCATTCTTAACTCCATACGTGATGCGCGGGGACCTGAGGTGCAGGGGGTCCTCTCGGTATTTGATACACTGCGTAATCGGCCACACGAGACAGAGGCGGATAGAGCCCGCAAACTTGCAGAGGAGGCCTCTCGCAAGGCATCACGCAAAGACTACCTCGCCCCCTACATTGCGAAGCTTGAACTCCCCAGCACTTTTGATGGGGACTACATGCATGTCTCCCTCACCATGGAGCAGGCGCGGCAGGTGCGTGATGAGGCACTATTAGAGCTTAAGCAACGCCTTATTCAGCGCGGTCACATTATGCAGTTGCAGATGGACGCGGAGAAGAAGGACTTCAACGAACGACAGGCGGCATATCAGAGCAAGTTGGACGCCGCTGGACTCGATGTGGACCGTGATGAGGAAGAGTTTGCGCAGTACTGCAAAGATGCCACGTGGCGCATGAAAACACTTGACGAGCGGCTTTCCAAACACATTGATCAGTCCAGTGAAAGGTATGCCAAACTTGCGCAGCGCCTTGCGGAGGATCCTCGACTTGCGATTTTGTATAAAGGAGCATAACGTTGTTTTCTAATTTTCACTCCCCAAGCTGTGTCCGTGAAAATGTGGAGGGATCAAAATACCCAGAGAATGAGATGTGGAATGATAACCATGGTGATGATGTCTTTCTATCTGTCTGTCTGTGTGAAGGTCAATGTTTGACATAGATGTAAAGTGCAACATGATATTAAACTGGTGAATGCTGTTTGATATCAGCAGGAAGAAAAAAAAAGAAACATGGAACTGAGAAGGGAACTCAACGGAGAAAAGATAAATGAAAGCGGCAGCGAAAGGTGATAGATGCTCCCTGTGCCTCAGACACGTTTTTTTTTCTGCTTTTTTTTTTCTGCTGTGTTAGAGCTGATGATATTTCTGCTGCGAGATTATAATCAATTCATCTGAGCAGTGGTGTGATGTGCTTTGTATCTTTTTTCCTTTTCTTTATTATTATTATTATTCTAGCTGTGGCGAAGGGGAAAGAAGGACGAAGGAGACGTTCCCGCGTGTGTTTGTGTGTCTGTGTAGATCGAAGAAGGGAGAGGGAGGGAGGAAGCCACATACGCCCACTTATTGAACAATAGGAGAGGAGGAGGCATGCTTTTCTTCGCATGGTTCGGCTGTAATTCCTCCCTGGCGGCTTTCTGCACAAAGGAGCTGGTTGCCGCCGCGGACACTCTTGGTGTACACATTACTCTGCGGGAGTGTTCTCCATGGCTTTGTGAGAATTCTTCTTCATCATTCTCATCGTCGTCATTGTTTTGCGTTTTTGATGCGGTCTCTGTTACAGTGGCGCAACAGATTTCTGGGAGATGTGTGTTGCTTCGTGCTGTGTACCTGCTTATCGGCGCCGCGTCTTCCGTGGACGACCTGCTGGAATGTATCGGTAGTGCGCCTGACAAGAGTAGCGCTGAGGGACTCTGGCTGAGAGGGCTGACTTGGCCCCACGAAGAGTTTCGGCCTTCGGACTGCACATTGCGGGTGCAGACAATCGGGCGGCACTACACATTAGCGGAGAAAACGGCATTGACGGCGCGTGTTTGTACCCTGCTGCATCTCTCGCCTGATACGACAACTTCTCCACTGCCAACGGAGCAGCGATCACATTGCATTTCTGTTATGATAGAGCATGCACTGGAGAATGCACCAGCTGGGGCGCCACAATCGTGGTTGCCTAAAGGTCGTGTATTACGTGTTTTCTGTGGCATTCTTGTTGGGGAGTCAAATCGGCAGCGGTTGCTTGCGACGTATGATCTTAAACGTCGGCCGTACATTGGCACGACCTCAATGCCACCGGAGCCAGCCTTTGTGATGGTACACATGGCAAATGTGCGGCGTGGGATGTATGTACTTGATCCATTCTGCGGCACTGGCAGTATTCTTGTGGCTGCTGCACATTATGGGGCCGTTACACTCGGCGCCGATGCCGATGGGCGGGTTATGCAGCGCGGTTCACTGCGGTACAGAGCGAGCAAGCAGCTTCAGCAGCAGCAGCAGGTGGCGATGCAGTGCATCACTCAAGAGACCCTCGAGAGTACAGGCATCACTGCGGAAGAGGTCGAGGCACCGTCCATGTGGACGAATTTCAAACTGTACGGGCTCACCTCGCCGGATCGAGTGCGACTGAACTTTGCAAGCTGGCGCAGTGCACTGCGTCCCCGCAGCATGAATTATGAAGGGAAGCTTGGTCCAGACCACAAGAAGAATGATGGCGGATTTCTCGACGCCATCGTGACTGATCCTCCGTACGGCATACGTGAGCCGCGGAAGAAGGCGGCAGAAGTACAGAAAGATAGGCCGCAAGGGGAGAGGGGGGCGGCGGAGGAGTCGATGTCGTATCCTGTCAGCAGCATTGTACTCGACCTGATGCTCTTCGCTGCCGAGTCGCTCGTGCTGGGCGGCCGTCTTGTCCTGTGGTACCCCACCACCACGTGCTACACGGATGACGAGCTGCCAACGCACCCGTCGTTGAGTCTCGTGTGCAACATTCCGCAGCGCATCTCCATTAAAATTGTGCGTCATCTCATTGTGATGGAGAAGACGCAGCCAGTCCCGTTCCCGGCACCCACGCGGGAGATGTGCGCCGCGACGCGACAACCGCAAGACCTCCGCGCCCTCATGGACGCCACCGATCTCCCCGATAGTGCGGATTACACGCACTACCGCTCCAAAGTGATGAAGAAGCGGGATGCGGCGATGCGTTACCTCGCCGCCGTAGCCTCTCCCACGTGCAGACATGACGACCCCAGTGGTGGTGGTGGTGGTGATGGGGATGCCAGCAACGGGAATAGTGGATTAAGCGAGACGAGAGGTGGGCGGAGGAAGATGACAAAGGCGGAGCGACAGGAGCTTATTGTGGGAAACCGTGAACGAAACTTGCAAAAACGGCAACAACAACAGCAGCAACAAAAGAAGCTCGGTGGAAGTGAGGTGGAGAAGGAGGAGGATCATAAATGTTATGGTAACGAAGGTAATTGAAATGAGGAGAGGGAGAAGGTGTGATTTCGAGTAAATAGCGCATGTGTTGGACAAAACTTTTACAAGGGTAGAAAAACAAAACAAAAGTTCACTTCCTTTTTTTTTTTGTCTTCTTCATCCATGGATGCTGTGTGTACATGTATATAATCTGGACTCAAGATGATCTTCATTCATTTTTTCTACCTCTTCTTTTTCCTTTTTTTTCTTTGAAGTTACATAATCTTGTAGGAACTCTGTGTAGGAACCTTGTATAGGATTTATTTATCTGTTTCTGCTAGTTTGTTTTTTTCGATTTCTACTCTTACCCTTGTTTGACTTCTCACGTTTTTTTTTTTTTTTGTTTGGTTTTTGTTTCTTCTTAGAGATGAGCGACACGGAAGGTGGACAGCTGGAGCTGCGGGAAATGAGCCCACACCCCACAGCAACATGCGCCGTGGTGTCTGTTGTGCGCCAGTCGTCACCATATGGTGATGAAGAAGACGTCTGCGGGGTTTGTTTAGAACGCCCTGCGGAGTTTTGTTTCGTAGAGCTCTGGTGCTGTGGCAACGTGCTATGCGTTGCGGATGCGCAGCTGTTAGGGACATGCCCTTTTTGTCGACAGGAGCCTCTTGTTTGGAGTATCACAAAGTAAACGCGCATAAATAATGTATACGTCTTTCTTTCTCCATGCTTATATATATATGTCTCCCCTCAGACATCCTCCACATGTACCTTTCTTTCTTTTTTTGGACCACAGCCAGTTGTAAAGGTCCAAAAAGGCTAGTATGACTTAGTAACATGGTTTTGGTGCGTGTTTTAGACCTTTTCTATTTCTTTCTCTCTCCATTCTCTCGCAGTCCTCTTCCCTTTTTGTTGCTTTTTTTCCTTTTCCTCATTTCTGACAATACTTCCGTGCTTCTGTTTTTCTTCCTCTTATTTTCACTGCTCTTGTTGATGCACGTGCTTTCGTGTACACATCTCTTTGTGTGTGTGTGTGTGTGGGAAAATCCTCCCAGTAGAAGGAAAACAAAAACAAAAAAACACACTAACACGAACTCCCGCAAGAGAAGAACAAGAACAAAAAAGAAAAAAGACACAGTGTCAAACCAGACCAATTCGACGAGAAATGTTGCCCTGTATCAAGCAAAAACCGCTGGATCACCCCCTTGGGTTTTCCGTGGCGATATCTGGTATGCTTATGCAGCTCATGTCGTACGGCATTGACAACAGTTACTCTATCTTTTCTGATGACATGCACAACGACCCCTCCCTTGGGTATCCGTCCATCACGCACATCAGCCTTGGGAACTCGGTTTCGCTTGGGCTCTCGCCGGCATTCGGTGTCCTCGCCGGGTTTCTGGTTGACCGCGTCCCGCCCCGCATCATGATGGGTGTTTCGACCGCGATGTTGTTTGCAGGACTCTGGCTCAGCTCTACTTTCGCCCACAACGTCACGGCCGTTACATTCTCGTACTGTCTGCTGGCATCCATTTCCTCCGCCTGCATGTTGTCCCCTGGCGCCGCTGCCACAAGCTCGTGGTTCAAGCGCTATCAGGGACTTGCAATGGGCATCAACTTTGCCGGTGGCGGTGTTGGCAGTGCTATCGTTCCGGCACTTGCCGGTAAGTGGGTCGTGATGTACGGCTGGCGCAAAGCATTTCGGCTTATGTCGGCATTTTGCGCTATTGGGGTTCTGGCAACACTCCTGTCAGCAAAGCGAGCCCCCGATCCACCCACAGCGGGAGTGGAGCCTGCGAACAGTGAAGTGCAGGAAGAGAGAGAAGTGATTGAGACAAACGCTTCTCAAGACAACATTATAAGAGAACCTGGAGCACGCAACCTGCACGTCGATAAACTCACTCCATGGGAGCTCTTTGTAAGCATGTTCTCACGTGCCTTTATGGGCAGCTTTTTCTGTTGGCTCATTTTCAGCTGGGCCTTCTATTCCCTTATTTACGTGGCCGTGCCCTACGTTTCGTCCATGGGCAAACCTGGTACAGTGTATGCGGACGTAAAGGAGATCCCCACAGACATCGCCTCCACCCTTTTCACCTTTTACGGTGTATTTCAGATTGTGGGCTCTATTCTTGTGGGCTGGCTCGCGTCAAGCACGACGAATGAGTTTGCATATGTTGCATGCGCTGTGGTTGGTGGCATATTCTGTGGCTTTTTGGCATTTTGCCGCAGCTATGTTGCCTTTGCCCTCCTCCTCTGCGTGATTGGATTCTGCATGGCCGGCATGTTTGCTGTTATGCCAGCACTCATCGCCGAGCGCCTGTACGGACCAAACCTTGGTTTCTACATGGGCGCCGTATTTCTTGCTGGTGTTGTTGGCGGGTTTTCTGCACCACCCATTCAGGCAGAACTGCAACAGCGCTACTATGGAAACTATACTTACGTTTGTGTCTTTATGAGCGCTTGTATGACGCTGGCAGGGGCTACATGCTATGTCTTAATGTGGAGGGAGAAGAAGGTTCGTATTGCAAGCGCGGCGGCAGAAACAAAAGTTCTGTCGAGTTCACCGGCATCACAATAAGGCATACATGAACTCCCATTTTTTTTTTGTTTGTGTATGTATGGATGTGTGCTTGGTGAAAGAAGAGGACATAAGGAAAAAATGGGAACTAAATGAAATGAAACGTGAAGAAAATGCAGACAACATGACAGCAAGGGATTATTAATAATGATGAGAAGAGAGGAGGTCTGTTATGATGTATATATATATATATATATATATATATATCACATGACAGCTTTTATGTATGCATATCCCTTCGTGTGTGTTTTCATTTCAGTTTTGGCTTCTTCGGCCACATGCCTACGCACGCATGCCTCCTGGTTTGTTTAAAATTAATGCCATGGGGATAAATGGAAAAGTACATTGGTAGGCAAAATGAAGAAATGAAAAAGATGATGATGAAAAGTATATGAATAATGAGGAAAAGGGATAAGGATTCTGTTGTAAGAGCGGGACAGGAAAAGAAAAAAAATGAGGGGAAGCTTATGTGTCGCAAAAAACAAAAAACAAAAAAAAGTTTATTGAAAGAAAGACGGAAAGTAGAGAGAGGAAGGATGCATTGAGACCAACAACAAGAAGGGGCGATGGGTACTACACCGCAAATTGTGTACTACCATCATCATCATCATCATCATCATCATCATCGCTCCCCTTCTTCGTTGTGGTCATTCTTGTCTCTGGGCGTGATGTTTTATGTTTTGAAGGAGGCTTCTTACTGAGTTTATGGAAATTCTTTATGTTCCCACGCACCCGCAAATTTTGGGTGTTTGTTGGGGGAATCCTGCGGATGCTTTGATTAACACACCCACCCACCCACCCACACACACACACAACGAAAGAAAGAAAGAGAGGTGTCTAATAGACATACAAGGTTGTACATAGTGATGGAAACATAACCATACGCAAATGGTGTGGGGATGTTTAATTGAAAATTTTTTCTCTTCTCCAGTCCTTTCTTCCCACATTATTATTATTATTATTATGTTCCACTGAAGCTCGCAAATTTGACATTCAGAGGGAGCATAGAGGGGCACGAGTGTGGGAGCAACTTTGTATGTATGCATGAGTGTTGATGTGTGTGTGTGTGTGTGCGTGTGTGTATCTTTGCGTTTGCTTCCATAATACATGAAGTCTTTTCTCTCACTGCATCCGTTGAGTTATGCTGCTTGATCAGTACTACTGATGATGCTTCTGTATTAAAAAGGAAAAGAAGAAGAAGCAAAAAGAAAAAAACAGGAAAAAAAACGATATGCCTGCAATTATGTGGGAAGAACTGCTGTGATTAGCGTTTAGGGATGCGTCGAAACAACAGATTGTTGCCGGTGGTGAGGAAGGCACAGAGAAAATAGGGATCCCCACTCTACACATTACCACCACAAGAGGGGAAAAAGAGAATAAAGCAGAAGGATTGATGATATGTGTTTTGTGTGTGTGTATGAGTCTGCCGAGTGGGGAATGGGATGGATGGGTGGATTTTTGCTTTGTAAATAATCTTATGTGGTGCTTGGTGGAAATTATACACATGTATGTATGTACATATATTTCTATTCTTCCTTTCCACAATTCCATGAAGCCTATATATATGTCTCTTTTTCTTTTCTTTTTTCTTTCCATGTTTTTTTCCTCTTATTGTTAATGTACACCTGCCTTAAAGTGTAGAGGAGGTGAGGGTGGTGGTGCAAGTGGAAGAGGAAGAGGGAGAGGGACAATATAGTGAGAAAATTTAGGGTTGGCGATGGTCGTTGTGAAGGGCGGCGGCACGCCGTATACCATCAGCAATGGAAAGCAGATGCCGTGGGAGGATGTGCCGGAGAAATTCAAGGAAAAGTTGCGGGAGCAAAGAGAAATTGAGAAGTGTGTCGAGATGCGTGCGAAGGCACAGGCTTGTATCGAGGAGTCCGGCTTTTGGGATCCGACGTGTGTGCAGCTGACGGAGCAGTTTCATCTGTGCCAGTCCCTAGAGCTCGCACATGGAATAGAGAACTGGCCAAAGAGGGAGGATACGAGCGGGAAGGAGGCGTAATGTAAAGGGTGCGGAAGGAATACGCATGCATACATACATTTCATTCAGAATGATAAACGCTTTTATGGTTTCAAGCATGCGTAGTAGGCTGCAGGTGGTGGGTTTGTTTTGTGAAGAGTTTCTTCTTTCTCTCTTTTTTTTTTGTGGGAGTGCTTACAGAACCAAGAGCTGATTGTATGGACCTTTTTTTTTTTTCTTGGCTGTTTGCTTTCTCATTCTTATTCCTTAGCAGTACAAAAACACTGGGGGAGAAAAAAAAGAAAAGGAAGGGCTGAAACTGGGTAGGGGCTTCAGCTCATCGCGTCATTTTAGCTATAATTAAGCAAACACTCTGCTGGGTGTGGTTAAAAAAGTTAGTGTACTAGTTGGTAGTTGTAGTAGTAGTAATAGTGACCGCGGCAGGACGTATTTATTCCCCACAAAGGGCATTCACCTTGCAATAATAGTAAGAAAGGGTTGCTGAGAATACCATTATTATTATTATTATTATTATTATTGTTTTATTTTCAAACCAATAGAGACCACCATCTTTTTCTTGTTATTGTAATATCTTATTATTATTACGTCGTACTAGGATAAAATGCTCCGTCGTGTAGGCCTCTTCTCCTCCACATTGGCTATGATGGAAAGAACATATGGCGGTTTGAAGGACGAGGATCGAATCTTTGTAAATTTGTATGATGACTTCGGCACTGACATTGCCAGCGCAGAGAGACGCGGTGATTGGTACCGCACGAAAGACTTTCTGCTGAAGGGACACGACTGGGTGATTGGGGAAATTAAGGCAAGCGGGCTGCGGGGTCGCGGGGGTGCTGGTTTCCCATCAGGGCTGAAGTGGTCCTTCATGCCGAAGGTAAAGCCGGACGGGCGCCCGAGTTATCTTGTCGTGAATGGAGATGAGTCTGAGCCGGGGACGTGCAAGGACCGCGAGATTATGCGGCATGAGCCGCATAAATTAGTGGAAGGTGCACTCATCGCTGGTTTTGCGATGCGGGCGAGGTATGGATACATCTACATCCGTGGGGAGTTCTACAACGAGTGGCGCAATGTGGAGAGGGCGATACAGGAGGCATATGCGAAGGGGTATTTGGGTCGCAACGCCTGCGGCAGCGGGTACGACTTCGACCTGTATACATACCGCGGCGCCGGTGCGTACATCTGCGGCGAGGAGACGGCGATGATATCGAGTATTGAGGGCGGGCCGGGCAAACCGCGACTGAAGCCGCCGTTCCCCGCGAACGTTGGGCTCTACGGCTGCCCGACGACCGTTACTAACGTCGAGACCGTTTCCGTCGCGCCGTCAATTCTTCGCCGCGGCCCGCAGTGGTTCGCGTCCTTCGGCCGCAAGGGCAACTCCGGCGTGAAGCTCTTCTGCATCTGTGGCCACGTGAACCGCCCGTGCACGGTGGAGGAGGAGATGAGCATCCCGCTGCGGGACCTCATCGAGCGCCACGCCGGCGGGATTCGCGGGGGCTGGGATAATCTTCTCGCCGTCATCCCCGGCGGCTCGTCGTGCCCGCTCATCCCAAAGAGCATCTGCGATGATATTCTCATGGACTACGACGCACTGAAGGAGGCGCAGACAGGCCTTGGCACGGCCGCCGTGATTGTAATGGACAAGTCGACTGACCTTATCGCAGCCATTCATCGCCTCTCACAGTTTTATGCACATGAATCATGTGGCCAGTGCACTCCATGCCGCGAGGGAAGCCCTTGGTTAGAAAAAATGATGCTACGCTTTGTACATGGAAATGCCAAGAAGGAAGAAATTGGCACCATGCTGGATGTATCGAAACAGTTAGAAGGGCGTACAATTTGTGCCTTGGCGACGGCAGCGGCATGGCCTGTGCAGGGTCTCGCACGACACTTTACGCCAATGTTAGAAGACCGCATTGAGAAATACTGGGAGGCAAACCCACACTGGGGTAAAGCGGGCTCACCGTGGCGCCGCTGGAAGACCCACCGATACTACACAATGCAAAAGGGTGATAAACTAAACTGGGACGGCAAGATTGTAAGGAACTGGAATTAGAGAATTATTTATCTCTCATAGCGTTAGAAGGAATAAAAAGGAAGTATTACTATTATTTATTTATTTGGGATAGGGGGTGCAGGTAAGGGAAATGGGGGATGTGTAATGTCTGATGTACTGGGAAGAAACACACACACATGCGAGAAAAAAGGATTTTTTTTTTTGTGTGTGCCTCTCACGACGTTGCGGGGATTTGGGAGTGACTTGGGCTACTGAGTCCTTTTTTATGATATTTTATTCTTCTATCTTTTGTTTGTAGCTTTGCCCTCATAGTATTCATCCTCGTCGCGGTATCACTGGTGTGTAGTGTGATCTGTGTCTTTATGGAAGAAAACATAAAAAAACAAAGGAAGAAAGAAGGAAAACTGTTTGCTTGATGTTTAGTATTAGTTGTAGTGCACTTGTATACAAACTTTTATTGATGGAGTAGCATAGTGTTAGTAGTAATGGTGGTGTTACTAATGATGGTAGTGTTAGGGTAAAGAAAGATAGGAACACGTGGGAGAGAAGACGTGGCGACGTGTTCTTTTTTTCTTTTCACACTGCTAATGTCAATACCAATTACTACTACTAGTACTATCCCCTCCATTTCTGTTGTTGTTGTTATCGTGTCTTCCACACTGTCTCTCTTTCTCTCTGTGTTTGTAATGTTTTGGATTTCTTTTCACTTCCCTACATTGCTTTGTGTCCCCACCACTATTATTATTATTATTATTATTATTATTACTATCACTACGCATTTTTTTTGTTTTTCAAACGTACCCATGCTGCCGCTACGCGTGTAGCGCCACCAAACTATGAAGGTTGTTTTTCTTCAACCTAGTCTTCTATGCGATGAGTTTGAACCACAACTCCGAGCAGCGTTAAAGGGGCTCAGAAAAAAGATAAGCCAATTCTCCAACCGGATCCTTTTCGCCTGCGTGAGCCCCACACATTCCACTGGGCTCCCCGCAGGATCGGTCCCGGATTCAGTTCTACATCACCGCACAGTTGGAGAAGCTTCCAAAAGTGAACCCTCAGTGCGAGTGATGGCGCTCCCCGCGGGGACGTGTAGCCGTGGAGCAGTTCTAACCTTCGTTTTGTTTCAGGCCTCCCAAACACAGCGCTACCCCAGACCTGCCTGCCGACGCCAAGAGCCATTAACCGCACCCCAGGCACGGTCGCGGGCTCTTGGCTTCCCCTCGTAGTGGGTACTGATCCCTGGCAACACGTACAGGTGGCCGGCTTCGCCAGGGACACAGGATTGTATCCTGAAAAATGATTCATTTGTCCACCCTACAACTCTCATTGAATTACTACCGCTGCAATCCAATTCTGAGATGTTGGATATAAAGTACGGGGCGCTGTATTTACCAAGCGTGGGCAATTTTCCTCTTGTGGATGATTTTTTTTTCGTTAAATCACCAAGGAGGACGTTGGTGGGCATTCAGGTGACAACTGCGAGGGAGCATCATACCAAAGCAAGTACCGTGAAAGAGTTTATGGAGCGTATGAAATCATATTTTTATAATTGGGATAATTTCTCTAAAGATTTGCCGTGGGAAATTGTTTACGTGCAACATGCCGATAGTAATACAATGAAAATGTGGCAGAAATGTGAAGGCGAGGAAGACACACCGGATGATGAAAACAAGAAGTTCTGGGACGAGAATGTCCACCAGTACCAAATAGAGCTAGAATAGGACCATGTCCGTGTTCTTGAAGTGGTGGGGGCACACAAGTATCGTGGAAAGTGAACAAAAGAGAACAGAATAAGAAAATCTCTTTGACGTGTAGTGTTTTTTTTTTTTTTGGTAATGAATTCTTAAACGAATCTCCAACCAATCCAGAGTATAGATGGATTGATAGTTAGACAGATGACTAACTCCTTTTGAATTTCTTTTCTTTTCTTTTATCTTTTTGAATTGTTATTACTTCTCGGTTCCTACATACCGCGCTGAACGGGTTACGAGTTTCAGGTCTTTTTCAGTTTCGGTAGTTTTCACAGTGCAGACAGAATAACCTTGTTGATGGAGAGGTATTACCTCTTTGACGGTCAAAAGTTTTCACAATTTCTTTCAATGGGTAAACATTGTTTCATTATAAAAAGAATAATTTGGACTGTTAATTTGATTTTTTTTTTCTCTGGTGATTCACTGGCTTTGCTTGGGGGTGAGTGTTTCTTGGGGTGGGCTCGCTTTTTTAGTTTTTTCTTCTTTGCTAGACCGACAAATTCGGGTTTTTAGGCCATGGGATAGAGCTGTTGTAATTATGAGTTGTTTCCGCTCCCACGCACGTACACGCACGAAAACTCAGTGACATGCAATTACCAATGGAAATTGTGCCCGCAGAAAAATAAAATGGTCACAACAATGTTTTCTTTTCTTTCCTTTTCTTTTTTTTGAGAGCGAGGCAGAGAAACGTATCGTCTCGTCTTCTTTTTTGTTGCAAACGACGAATATTTTAGTGGGCACATTACCATTCTTTCTTGGGTGGTAAAATGACAGTAAATGCACTCCCACAGCTCATTGATCACCGCCGAGGACCAGTTTTCAGAAAAGGCAGACACTTTCAGTGAGAGAGAAAAGAGGAAACACACACACACACACACACACAGTTACACCACGATGCATCGCTCATTTTCTTCGCGTGTCTATGCCACTTTTGGCGTTTGTTCGATGGACTGCCAGCGACGGCTATATTAATCGTCATATTGGCCCAACAACGGCAGAAACCATGTCCATGCTTCGAACAATTGGAGAAGAAAGCTTATCGGATCTTACGAAAAGTACTGTTCCCAAAAGTATTCTACGACCTCAACTGAAGGAAGTTCCGGCTATGAGCGAGCAGGATGCCCTCTCACTTTTGCGCTCTTTGGGTTCAAAAAATAAAGTTTTAAGGTCTACGATTGGCCAAGGCTACTATGAATCTGTTACCCCATCGGTAATAATTCGTAATATTATAGAAAACCCTGGCTGGTGCGCCCCATATGCTCCCTACCAAGCTGGAGTTTCACAGGGCCGTCTGGAGCCCTTGTTGAATTTTCAGTCTGTAATTACAGATGTTACAAAAATGAATTTGGCAAATGCATCTCGCTTTTCAGTATGGATTTCGGAAACGTCAAACATTGCTTTGTATCCAAGGTTGCCTTCCCATCATGTATTGAGATGGTGAAAACAGGAGGTGAGCCCTTGAATATTAAGGTTTTTGTGGGTGATCCAAATCTGATTGATTGGAGTGATACTTCTCCTTGTGGTATTTTGGTACAAACTCCAGATGCTATGGGAATGGCCCGTGATTTTTCTGCGTTGTTTGAAAAGACAAAGAAGCATGGTGTGATAAGTTGCTGTGGGACAGACTTGATGGCTTCTGTTTTTGTTAAGCCACCAGGGGGAAATGGGTGCCGATGTTGTTATGGGTTCCGCACAGCGTTTTGGTGTTCCGCTTGGATTCGGTGGCCCTTATGCCGTTGTTTTTTTTTTTTTGCAGCTCGAGAGGAATTTAAACGCTTGATTGCTGGGCGTATTGTTGGTGTAAGTAAAGACTCAGCTGGTGATCCTTCAGTACGTATGGCGCTTCAGACCCGAGAGCAACACATTAAGCATGAACGTTCAGCATCCAATATTTGTGCTTCACAGGCACTTTTAGCCAATGTGAGTGTTTTTAATGCCATTTATCATGGTCCAGAGGGTTTAAAGGGAATTGCAAATGAAATTCACAATAAAACTACGATGATTTCTGTTGGTATGGAATCTGTGGGACATTCAACAGTAAATAGTACACTTTTTGATACTCTGTATCCGTGGATGAGGCTACTACGGAAGGTCATATCATTTCTCCATTAGAGGCTGCAGGTTTAAAACTTCCCATTATAGGATCTCTTTCCAAATTAGCAGAACAAAAGCGATCCCTACCTTTAGAAATGATGTAACAGTCTGTTTTCCTTAGTCACTCAACATTTCAGAAATACAAAAGTGAAAGCGAACTTATGCGATATGTTCACCGACTCCAAAGGAAAGATTATGCTCGTACCCATGGTTGTGTGCCTCTGGGATCCTGCACTGTGAAACTCAATCCAGCATCCGCCATGCTGCCCCTATCGTGGCCGGAGTTTACCAATATTCATCCTCTTGCACCCAAAGACCAAACACGAGGACACAGTGCACTGTGTTTAGATTTTGGGCAAAATGAAAAAAGATATCACGGGATTAGATGCCGCATCACTTCAACCAAATAGTGGTGCTCAGGGTGAATATGCGTGTCTTCGTGTAATCCGCGCATGTCACCTTTCTGAAAAAGAAGGTCATCGTAATGTGTGCTTGATTTCAGCGGGTGCCCATGTCACAAATTTTGCCTCTGTCGTCTTGGTAGGAGAATGATAGTTGCTAAAGTTAAATGTTTAGCTAACGGTAGTATAGACTTGAAAGATTTGGAACGTTCATGTAAGAAATATGCAGAAAACATTTCATGTATTATGATAACGTATCCAAGTACATATGGTTTACTTGACAAGGAAATATTATCCATTACCGCAATGGCTCACTCTTATGGAGGTCAATGCTATATTGATGGGGCAAATATGTGAGCAAGTAGATGCTCAATGTCTCGGTATAGACAGTAATAGTCTTTTATACGAGAGAGAGAGAGAGGGAGTGTAATTTGCTGGTGGCATTATTTATGCAGTCGCTGAGGAATATGTAAGAGATGTGGACAAGGGAACAAGGTTAAGAAAAACTGAAAGAGGAGAATAATAATAATAATAAAATAGAAGAAAAAAAAAAGAAGACTCTAAAAAAGAGTAAGGTGGTAGCATGTAATGGTGCACCTCTAGAGAACTCTTGGCTACCGTGCCAGTGAAGGACAAAAGAACACACCACCAACAACAAAAGAAACAATGCTCTCACCAACGGCGCTATCGTCTCTTTCACCCTCGTCGGGAGTCTATTCCTCTGTAGATGAGCCCTGCGTGGTCCATATTTTCTCTTATTAATAGTAACAATCTCCCAGCAAAGCCACGAAACAACTGGCAAGACTTTTCGGGGAGAAAAGAATTTGATGAGGATCATCCTCTCCCCGTTGTTGCCTCTCGTCTGAATGAGAGGACAACCCAACACCACTGGTCACACTGGGATCAGTGTCTTAATCCGCAAATCACACAATCAGTGAAGGATTTGACCCCAACACCGGAATATGTGGGAATGTGCACCGGCCATAATATGATCAAGATGGGGTGGATGAAAATAGGAGGAAGTTGGAAGTACTCTCGCGGGCACAACGATAGACGCAGCGTGTTTGCCCGAGGTCAATGGCAAGAGTGGAAGACGACCCCGCGATTCATGCTTGCCCCTCGAGTCTCTCCGGGTGGTCCACGTAGTCGCTATGAAGGGAAACTTTTTTTTTTTTTTCACGCTTAAAGCTCAGCAAGCTACTCTGGGCTATTGATACAGGACGCTTAAACCCCAATGAGGTCATCACGGTGTATCATCTTCGAGAGGCCAGCGTTGTGGCTGAACATGAGATTATCTGGCCTGGATTTGTGCTCGTCAGCAGTGGCGTGACTCATGTGCCGTACCCCATTCACATTGAACTTCAAAATGCATCTGCAGAAAGTACTCGACTCATTGAAGAGGCAGGTGGTTCTTTTACCGGTGTGTACATGACACGTGACGGTCTGTACTACGAATTGCACCCAGAGGAGTATCCCGTCTTCCCAGGGCAAGATCTCCCGGAGCGGAAGGGTCTTGAGGGACTGGCGACAAACCCTGCCAAGCGTGGGTGGCTTGCTCACTGGTACGAGGATGAAAGTAAATACGCACACCCTGAGGCCGGACGGCGATATTCGCATTACGTGCGGCCACCAACAGAGCGTGACTTCCCTGCCACTGTGGAGGAGTATGAAATGGTGAAGCATCATCAGAAATGGCATTTGAACCGGCTTGGAACCGGAACGCTGCTGCCGTGGCATTCGTTCAACACGACAGATTCATTGAAACTGTCATCCGGACGTCTGTGAATGTGAAATTGCAGACAAGGAAAAAACAGAAAGAAAAGAGCGGAGATGGACTAAATATACACACATCCATGTTCTTTTATTTTATTTTTATTTTTAAACAGGTGCCATGACAGCGCTTGATTTTCTCAGCCGAAGGCGCGCCTCTCTCTGTTTTCTCTGTTTTCTCTGTTCTCTTGGCATTCTGTTTCTTTTTCCTCATTCCTTATCCTCTCTCAGAGACACATATATACGAATAAGGAAGAGCAGTAAAGACTAAACAAAGACGCACTGTCAATACGCAACAAGGAGTCAACTATGTCCCGGTATCAGATGCCCCTCCTCATCCTCTGCGTGCTTCTGATATCATGCAGCAGTAACATTGTTAATGCTGCAGTCGTTGCACAGACTGTTGATCTATTCAAAGAAGGAGAAACGAAAGTGAAGGGCGAGGGTGCGGATTATTCCCCTGGCGGCCGAGTCCCGTCGTTTATTACTTATTCCCTTCTTGATGTGAATGGAAGTATGGCTGCACTTGCATTCGGTGTGTATAGTGGCAGTTCTAATAAGCAGAGTGATGAGTTGTGGGCAAAGTCCTCCAAGTATGAGAATAAGAAGATATCGGGCGTCATTGGAGGTAGGTGGGACACTCAAGTGGTTGCCAAAAAAAATGATGATCAGGATTCCGGCACTGTGCTCTACGGCTCCAAAGCTGTAGTCAAAGACGGTAAAATATTTTCTCTTTTGACAAGATCCAAGTTGATGGGAGCTTCTACTACCACAGAATTAAAATTGTTTGTTGGTGAGGTGAAAGGAGGCGGATCAATCACTTGGAATGCTTCGAAATCTTTACAGGCTTTCTTGGAAGCAGAAGCGAATAAAAATTCATGGAGTGGGATTGATGTCTCTTCGAGCAGAGGTATTGTCATGGGAGGCAAGATGATTGTATTCCCACTTGTTGCATGGAGCACAAACAAGACAAAATATATGTGCACAGTCATTTTTTCAGGAGACGATGGGAATACGTGGGAATTTCCTTCAAGTCCCGTTATTTCTGAGGGGTGTTTACGTTCTTCCCTCCTTGAGTGGGAAGGGAGCCTCCTCATGGTACGTGCCGATCCTCTTCCACAGAAGGTGTATGAATCCAAGGACATGGGTAAAACATGGACAGAAGCGCGTGGAGAACTCTCACATCTGCTGATTGATAAAATGGATTCGCGTGCGTTCAGTAATATTGAAGACCTTGTGACTGCAACCATTGAAGGAAAGAATGTGATGCTGTACACAAGATTCGGAGTTAATAATGTTAACCGTACAGAACTTCAGCTCTGGGTTGCAGATAGCAGTCGTATTCATTATGCAAGGTCGATTGTCGCAGACGC